>JAKSZP010000426.1:0-81117 GCA_022478985.1 Massospora cicadina | reverse complement strand
TTCCTTACTTCTACCCATATTTCCAATAACGTGGTGGCATCTGTGCCATCTCCCACTGGCGTGAAAACCTCCCTATCAGTTACTGAAGGCCAGCAACTGCAAACCCTGGAGGAGTCATCATCCTCCCTGCCTCTCCCGCCCTTGGGGTTTCCCCTGCAAGACTCGCAGTTGCCCCCAACGCAACCATCTGGTTTGCCTTGGGGCCTTTGGTACGTTACTGAACGTTTGCCTCCCTCACATTTCCTGTAGATCCCCACTTTTATTAGTCGCCTGGACCGCTATGCCTCTGGCATTCTGAGGCCTCCACTGGGTGCTCGTGCACCCCAACTGGGAGCCCAGTCTAGTTCCTCTTAGCCATATCTGTGACAGATGACACCCTGGAGCCTATAACCAATATACTGACTGAATAATTTACTTCCATCTATTTTATAAAAAATTGCATTAAACTGAATCCTGAGAAATTTTCATGGCCCAGTAATGAAATGGGTGGACAAACATAACGCTTAAGGAGATTACTATGGGGTCTGCTCCCAGAAACGTTTTCAAGAAGTGACCAGCCTGCTCACTGGAACTTCTTGAAAAAGGCATAGCACCAACCTACCTCTTAAATGATGTAACTAATGACATACTCATGTCTAAGAAAAAATTCATATTTCAGCCTCCAAACTCTGCAAATAGAAGCGTCAGCGTCACCTATAAAATTTTTCAAGTATTAGCAAATTTTATACCAAATTTGAAGAGTTTTTGGGACTTTGGGGACCGATTACCTACCACCACAGTGAGGAAGTTGATCAGCAACTCCTCGACTTGTTCCTTGATGCCCTTGAGACCCCTTACCTTGATGCGGTATACCTAGCACAACTGACTTGGATGGATCAAGCCATTGCTGTTTGCCAAAATTATGTGAGGATGGTGACTGTCAAGAGAGTGTCTTTAACTCTCTTGTTCCCAGCAAGGTGATGTGGGATGCAAACCCACATTGCTAGGGAACCAGCCGTTAGGAGAATGGGAAGGAAGGCACCTTGAACTGTGCCTGTGCAAAAGGCACCCCAGGCGAGGGTGTAAAGCGTAACATAAAGTACCAGGTAAGTCAAGAATATCACCGCTTGAGTGGATCCCAAAGGGGAGTCCATAATTAAGTGTAACTTGGTGTCAGGGGCCTTGGGTGCCTCGATCTGGAGGGGACCTGGGTGACCCAAGGGGGCACCTGAGATTTTGTAAATTGCGATAAAAGGTAGTGGCCCACATAGTTGGTGACCTCCCTGAAGAGGTCCACCACCAAGTTTGCCCAAGGGACCATTGGTAAAAAAAATGTAAAATAACGGGTAAGTTTTATTAAAGAAAGTTGACCAATGAGAAAAGTTGGTCGCAAAAACTATATTTAAAGTGGGTTAGGAAATTCAGGTTCTGCGGAGGTGTGCCCAAGCCTTGACGCTCCAATAAACAGATGCTTCCATCCATTTTGTAAAATACCAAAAGTGCCTTCACTCGAGTAATTGATTGAAGCTGTATTTTACCCAAACTTAAAATTTTATAACTCAAATGGGCTTTGAACCCCTGCTCTCCAATAACCAAATCGAACTGTTTTCATTTAAAATGTAAATCATTTGTTTCAGTGCCTGGGTTGAGATAAGAGGCTGGGCGTTTTGCACCCATTAGTATCAACCTGGGCATGCTTGGCTTGCACCCAGTGTTGATCTAAGGTGTGTTTCAGGTCAGGAAAAGCCTGAAGTTTCACCTTCTGGGCCTCCTGTCGCCCAGCCTTATCTCTAGCATCAGTTCCTACTATAATGTCATTCAACCATGACATTAACCTCTCCTCCTTCTTGGGCTCCACCCCCCCCTCCAGGGGCGTTTGCTAAGGAGAAGTTCTTATGTGCTGGCGGCAACTTCATAGCAGCAACGGCCGGCTTAGGCTGAGATACTGCAGCCTCAGGGAAATGATTATGAAATGATTTGATCAGGTCTTGCAAATGTACACAATCCCGTGCTGGCACCCAGCTGTTCTCTGCTGCGTCAAACCCTTTCCAGGATACCAAGTACTCAAGGCATCGTTTAATTCAGCGGGAGGCTTATAATTCCTCCACTTCCCATTCCGGTGCCCCATCCACAAGATAAGCCTCAGGAGTCACAGGAGGAGGGCCCTCAAACAGTGTCAACTTGCTCTCATGAAAGACAGAGAAGATCCAAAACGCGGAGGGAAGATCCAACTGGTATAAGGCATGTCCCACCTTTCTAACTATATGGTAAGGACCAATCCTCTTTGGACCCAGTTTTTGCATGGCTGCTTGATAGGGATGTTGTGAGCATCAAGCATCACGAGATCCCCTTCCTTGTATGCTGGACCCACTCAGCGCTTTCCATTGGCATTCTCCTTATAAACCAGCATAGCCGCCTCCAAACTTGTGGACACCCCCTGATGGACCTTCTTGAGAGTCTTAGCAAAGTCCAGCACCTCTTCCACTTTGGAACCACAGCTGGGCTCCATGTTAAAAGCAGGGTTAAAGCTATGGTTAGCAAAAAGGGTGAACAACCGATTGATGAATGCAAAGTGTTGTTGTAGCTAAACTGGGCCATGGGAAGGTGAGGGACCCAATCTGAATGGTCTGCGGTGGTGTAACAACGCAGAAATTGTTCCAAGCACTGGTTCACTCGCTCAGTCTGCCCATCTGATTGGGGGTGATAAGCAGTTGAACGGCAGGGGAAAATCTGAAGAGTTTTACACAACTTTTCCCAAAAGATGGAGGTGAACTGGGGGACCCCAGTCACTAATGATTTCTTGAGGAACCCCATGAAGCGCAATTACATGGACGACGAAGAGCCTGGCCATTTCAGCAGCAGTCATGGTTGTTCTGCAAGGAATAAAGTGAGTGAACTTTGTAAAGCAGTCCACCACCACCATGATTGCATCATACCCATCTGAAATGGGTAACTCCACAATGAAATCCACTGATAGGGAAGTCCAAGGCCCTTCAGCCTTTTGGACTAGTACCAGCAACCCTGCTAAAGGTTGCCGATTGGGTTTCATTTGATTGCAAATCAGGCATTCTTTACAGTACTGCCCTACCTGAACAGGCAAGCCCTTCCAACTGTAAGTGCGTCGTATCAACTCCAATGTCTTTGCTTTCCCAGGATGACTAACAGTGATTCCGTCATGATGGTCCTGGATGATCTCCAGGCGCAGTGGTCCAGCAGGAACCCATAGGCGCCCCTGAAACCACACCATCTTATCCTTCATGTGATAACCCCTGGATAAGTCCTCCTGATTCAGGGCGCTCTTAGCGAGAACAACAGCATATTCAGCTGATAACGGCTGAGAAAGAACTACCTTTCTAAACATACTGTATTCTGCTGCATTTTCCAGAGGCATGAGCGCTGGCATCTGTACCATGGACTTAGGAAGTTGAGGCAGAATCATACTCGGTGGAATCATCAACTGGGTGTTGTGAATCTCTACCTCCTTTGGATTGGGAGCCACAGCAGGGTTGTGGCTCAAAGTATCCGCCAAACCATTATCCTTGCCCTTGGTGAACTCATAGGAAAATGTAAATAGGGCAAGGGTCTCATGCCAACGGGTCTGACGTGGTGTTAGAACATGTGGAGCATGGTAGTACAACAGGGCTCGGTGGTCTGTGCGTACCTGGAATGGTTGTGAAGAGCCATGTAAATGGTGACACCGATAAATCAGCGCCTCCACCACTGCTAATAATTCCTTGTCATATACTGTGTAATTTAACTCATGCAGAGACATTTTCCTAGAAAAATATCCCACGGGATGCTCGGACCCATCTTCACCCACCTGTAACAGGGCAGCCATAATGGCGAAGTTGGAAGCATCTGAGGACACAATGAACTCCTTTGCAGGGTCAACATGGCGAAGGATGGATGTGGATAACAAGGTGCACTTCACCGCTTGGAAAGCATCCTCCAAAATGGAGGACCACTGAAGCACCTTGGCCCCGCTAGCCTTATATAAGGGAGCTGCCACCTTGGAGAGATTGGGTGTGAAATTCTTGAGGAACATACACGTCCCCAAAAAGCTCCTCAGTTCCTTGACAGAGGTGGGGGTAGGCCACTCACGAATAGCCTTCTCCTTGTCTGGAGTTATCATATGGCCCTGGTCAAAAACGACGTCGCCCAGAAAAGTAACCTGGGACTTGAAGAATTTGCATTTACTAATCTTGAGGTTAAGGCAAGCGGCCCTCAATCTCTCCACTACTTGTCAAAGGTGTACTGCATGTGACTCATGATCAGGGGAAAATACCAGAATGTCATCCATGTAGGCAACCGCACATACCCCCAACAAGTCTCCCTACGCAGCATCAATGCGGCGTTGAAAGATGGCAGGGGCATTCTTAAGCCCAAAGGGCATAACCCAGAACTAGAAAATTCCTTTTCTGGTGCAGAATGTGGTTAACCATTTCTGCCCTTCTTTATCTGGATTTGATTAAACGCATTGATGCAGTCCAGCTTGGAGAAGACCTTCACCTTCTCCACATAGCGCACAATCTGGGAATCTAAAGGGATGGGATGGAGGTCAGGTATAGTCTCATTGTTTAAATTTTCATAATTGACACATGGACGTAAAGTTCCATCAGCCTTCTCCACAAAGAGCAGTGGGGAGCAAACAGGGGAGTTACGCTGAAAGATGGCACCTTTGGCCAACTGTTCCTTCACCCATACATCTAAAACCTCTTCCTCTCGGACAGTCAATGGGTATATGGGGGAAGAAATATGCACCAGATCCACAATAAGTTTAAATTTACAATCAAACTCGGAATGTTCTGGTAGCGTACTAGCTGAAGCTGCATCAAAAGAGGATGCCAACTCCTCCAAACAGAAAGGTAAGGAAAGTCCCACAGTGGACTTCAGCAAAGGGGCAAGATATGAACTGGGAACATTGGGCCAATGGGGTAATTTTCCCAGGGCGTTATCCTCAGACAGAGGAACAATCAACTGGTGACCATTTGTCAAAGACAAGGATAAAGTGTTTTCTTTTAAATTAGTTTTGACGTCAAACTTTCGCCACCACTCAAAACCCAAAATGATGGGAAACAAGAGGTTTCTGATAGCTTGAAACTGGTCAGACAATAGATAAGAACCTACCTGGAAATTGACTGACTCCATGATGTTTAGTGTGGTGATACCTTGAGAAGCTCCACCTCTAACCATACCACCTGGTGAGTAACTCAACTCAAAGTAGTCAGCAAGGTTTTGGTCAATAATATTATTTGAGGCACCAGTATCCACCAAAATAGTTGTACTGAACTTTCTATAAGAAGATGTAAGGGTAGCAGTCAACAAGAAGTATCCAGAATGGGATTTATTCAACACAGAAAACGCCATCAACTCACCAGAAAATTCTTCCTCTGGCTTGAACAAGCCATCAGGGTACGTTTTGGAATCATAGAAGGGGGAAGGATAGTGGGCCACTCTGACTACTGAGGCCACATATCCTACCACACCTTCTGCAGGTGCATATACATCTTTATATTTGTGATGAAGTTCCTTTTCAACTTCCTGAGAACCCCTAATCATGGTAGGGGTCAAACGAGGATTCTCAGGAGTAATCTGGTAGACTGAAATGGAGTCCTCATCCAGACCATATGATCAAATAAATGGTTCATTTTGGGATAAATCGCTCACATTATAAAATGCGTTTTTCGGCTTGAACGAACCCCCATTCGTTCCAAGGGTTTGGTGTGCATCATTATCCAGGGCCATCACCCCCAAGCCCAGAGCTGATACCTCAGCATGCACCTCGGAAACATGTTGGGGAGAAAAAATGATAATGGAATTATCATTTTTTTAAAAAATTTGGGTTTGTACCCTTTAATGTTCCTGATTTCCGCCAAGATGGGGAGGAAATCAGTGGGAAGCATCTCATGATTCAAGGAAATCTCACTAGTTGAGGATGCGATATTTATAGAGACAACCATGGGTGACATCATTGCAGCGGAATCATCTGAAACCTTTACTTCGTTCTTGGGGCTAGACCCCTGTATAGTTCCAAATTTAGAAGAAGTACAAGGATTAGAAGGATAAGATTCCCTCATTTCAAGAGGTGCGCATGACTTTTTGGCCTCCATATTTATATGATTTGATCTGATGATGGCCAAATTACCTGGCCCCTTCTGGGTTGGGGTGGAGAAACTACCCCAAAGGGTTTCAACCAGATGATCAAAATTGGAAGGAGGCAACTGCCAAATTGGGGCGTTTTGCATCAATATGTCAAGGTCAAACAGAGAAACGACGTTTTAACCTTGTCAGTTAATGACAAAGGCTGGGATTTTCAGTAGAATTCACTCAAGTATGCTTTCATCAGCTGAACCACTTGACGCAGAGAAAAGAACTCAAAGAAGGAATGGAGGGATGCTTCCTCAGGTCAATTCTGCTCCAAGACCTGCTCCAAGCCCTCCACTGTTTGCCACAAATGCAGGTGAGTGCGGAATACTGCAAAAACCCAGTTGCCCACATTGGGAGACAAATGGGACAACAGATTCACTCCTCACAAAAGTGGACATGAACCAGACAGATTTTGTTTACTTAATGAGGGTTTTGTCTCAAGGAGGCCAAGGCTTGTTGAATTTCTGAGTAAATCTCGGGAGAAAGGTGGGAAATCATGACATCCAAATCGCAAAAAGTCTGAGACCACCAGGTATGAGCAGGAAGAGTGGGCACTTCCCAATTGGTAGTTGCAAGAATAACGCTGAGATGCACCAAAACAAAACTAAACAAGAAATGTTGTGGTGAGCACCATCGTGGCAGTGACAAATGGCCAGCGCACCCAATTTACTATTGATGAAAGTCCCACATGGATAATTCTCATGCATGTATAATAAAAGGGTTGGTCGACTAATGTCAAGAGTGTATGTAACTCTCTTGTTCCCAGAAAGGTGATGTTGGATGCAAACCCACATTGCTAGGGAACTAGCTGTTAGGAGAATGGGAAGGAAGGCACCTCAAACTGTGCCTGTGCAAAAGGCACCCCAGGCAAGGGTGTAAAGCGCAACATAAAGTACCAGGTAAGTCAAGAATATCACCGCTTGAGTGGACCCCAAAGGGGAGTCCATAATTAAGTGTAACTTGGTGTCAGGGGCCTTGGGTGCCTCAATCTGGAGGGGACCTGGGTGACCCAAGGGGGCACCTGAGATTTTTGTAAATTGCGATAAAAGGTAGTGGCCCACATAGTTGGAGACCTCCCTGAAGAGGTCCACCACCAAGTTTGCCCAAGGGACCATTGGTAAAAAAAATGTAAAATAACGGGTAAGTTTTATTAAAGAAAGTTGACCAATGAGAAAAGTTGGTCGCAAAAACTATATTCAAAGTGGGTTAGGGAAATTCAGGTTCTGCGGAGGTGTGCCCAAGCCTTGACGCTCCAATAAACAGATGCTTCCATCCATTTTGTAAAACACACTGAAGGTGCCTTCACTCAAGTAATCGATTGAAGCTGTATTTTACCCAAACTTAAAATTTCATAACTCAAATGGGCTTTGAACCCCTGCTCTTCAATTAACCAAATCAAACTGTCTTCATTTAAAATGTAAATCATTTGTTTCAGTGCCTGGGTTGAGATAAGAGGCTGGGCGTTTTGCACCCCATTAGTATCAACCTGGGCATGCTTGGCTTAAAACCCAGCGTTGATCTAAAGTGTGTTTCAGGTCAGGAAGAGCCTGAAGTTTCACCTTCTGGGCCTCCTATCGCCCAGCCTTATCTCTAGCATCAGTTCCTACTATAATGTCATCCAACCATGACAGTGACCAGCCTCCAAAACCAACCCTAAAATTCTACTGTCACTAATTCTGACGTTAGAGGTTTGGGCGCCTCCAACACTGAGAGTATTCCAAAAATTTCCTAAAATTAGGTTACCTTCAGAAGTTAACCAACAGATTTACACCAACACAAAACAAGTCCAGCAGATGACCATGTTGGTTCAGGGGTAGCGGCCCTTTAACAATTCCTGATGCTCTAATTGTGGCCAACCTGGCCATTACTTCCACCAATGTGGCACCCCTTGTATTCAGTGCCAGATAGTTTGCCCAGATGGATGTTTTGCTTATCAAGGTGAGCAAAAATTTTGGGCCATGCCAACTAACTAGTGACCTGTCAATTACCCCTTCAGTTTACCTGTCCAACACTTCTCATCCCAGAATGCCTGCACAACCTGCAATTGAGGATATCCAACTTGCAAACCCCTAGGATAAATCCAGTATGTGGGTCAAGCCCCCTCAGACAAAGAAGATTGAGTTGGCCTTACTTTTAGAGGAATATGATGCTGAAAAATGAAGTAATGAAGAAACCTAAAGCTAAAGTGCTACCACCTATATTAAAAGAAATGAATCTTGAAGATTATCAAACTCCTAATCCATAAAAGCACCTTTGCCCAAATTGCTTCCCCCAAGTTCTTGATAAATTTGAAAATTGATGCTTTACTAAATGTCAGATTCCCAATGATGGCTGAGCCCCAAGTAATCCAATGGAGGAATGTAATGTTAATCCCTGGGCCAAATCAACTACCCAGTAATTGCCTCTACCTGACTTTGTCCTCAGACATCAAAATTAATCAAAAGGAAATGGAAACCCACAATCTCAAACTCATACTATCCAAAAACAAGCCTTGAATGCCCCTATTGCATCAACCTGATCTGGCCAACCAGTTAAAAAATTTGTCTGCTCAGTATCCTCTCACATTGACTTTGAGATTAGCCCAGTTTGACTAATTAACCCCTATCAACCTGTGGGAATCTCTGCCACTAAAACTTGAAGAATATTAGTATCTCAGTATCCCTCAGTAATTTTATGCAATTTAAGCCCTGCCTTATGTCAATATTTTAACCAATGCATTGGCCTTACATGACTTCAAAATGTTCACAAGAAGCCCAAAACTCTACCTATCAACCAAGAATTTCCCACACTCAAGAATCCATTTTTGGAAAAGCCCTCCTAAATAATTTAGTTTTGGTATCATCTGCCAATATTTTCAGTAAGAAGTTCCTGCTCAATATCAGCTACTGAGATATCCTCTGTATTGACCTTATCTTCCTGATGGTCAGCGGCTCCCAACTGCTTTGTTGTGGCCAGGTGTTCAATTTGCCTGTCAAGGTTGCTGGAAAATTATAATTAGTTGATTCTGCTATCTTCAACCACGGCCATCTTCTGATGCTACTATACTGCTAAGCTCTCAGAGGATTTGGAATCATTGCCAACTTCAAAAGTGACAGTGGTATATATTTATTAATAAATGGATTAAGTACTGCTTATCCAATATACCTACGTTATATTGACCTTGGAGCAACCTTCTGTCCAATTTGTTTTCTATCTTTGCACTAGCTTTCTAATGAGGCATAGGTTAAAAGCATTTACTGGATCCCAAGAATGAGGATTCACCCTGATTAGCACAAGATTTATGTGGATGTGCTTGAGCAAAGTGATGATGCCACCACTCTGCCAAATGAGGACCTGTTGCCTTCAATTGCTGATAGCTTTAGAGCCCTAGGGGGAGTCAAAGTACCCTCCACCACTAATTTCTCCCTTGGATACCCAACTAGTATTAATGAAAATTTTCATGCCATGATTACCACCGGTTGCACCCCACAAGTTTTCAGGGATAATCTCTGAAACCCTCCCTGCCAATTTTTAATCAGAATTACTAATATGACTAATTTTTATCAGCCCTTTCATAATATGTCTTCAGCTGAACCAACTTGAGCAACAGCTAAGGAAAATCCAAAAGGCTATACTTCACCACGGACAATGTAGTCCTAACTGTCCAAGTTCCAAAATCTCTATTCTATAGTCCTAACTGTTAACACATTGCTGACTGGCAATTTTATACAGAAACTATGTCATGTCACCAGCTATTACTATGTAATTAAATATGGAAGTAAAGCATTATAAATAACTCCTTTAAATTTTATTTATTCTGAATGGAAATGAAATTAAACTTTAAGCATATTTTATATAACTTTTAAGATTTTTTATTTGGTATCATATTGTTGACAGATGATGAGTTGACTTGTCACTGGTCAACAATGTGTTAAGTTCCCCAAACTCAACTTTAGGAAAATCAGCATAAAATGAATAGAGGAGTGTCACATTACTGCAAGATTGTCAACCCATTGTGGTTATCCCCTCCCTTACCTTATCCCCATCACCATTGATCCATTTTCATCTGGTTCCCTTTGAAACTCTTCAAACTTTTTTCTTTGCAATTTATTGATAGATCAGGTATATACATGAGCTATTGATTCTCATTAAACTATTAAAATACTCCCAAGATCCTCCAACATATTTTTTCTGCTGATTATTGGAGTTTATTTATGATATGCTGATTTGATATTTTGGGTGGAATGCCCACTTGCACACCAGCACCTGACCACTGAAATGACTGATTGAACTGAAACCAGATATGTTGCCTGAACTGTAGGTCATGATCAATCTGGGATTCCTGAGCTATCATGACACCATCATCAGATATCCTCTCCCTGGATTTTCTTCCAGATCCCATTAATTCATCTTTATCTGCTTTTCCTTTGACTCTCAAGATCTCTTTCCCTTTGAAAATTTTCAAATGATCAGGTATAAGAGCCCAATCATTATTTTGAATTAAGTATCAAAGATTTTTTCTTCATTCCTTTTCCTTTTTTTAGTACTAGATGGTCTTCATTCCTTTTCCCATTGTTATTTATCAAGCTTTCTTCTTGACCTGCCTATCATAATATTCTGGCAAAGGCCCAACTGCAAAGGCCTACCAACAATGACTCTACCCCCTGCTAAACCTGAAACACAAGGGGCTGTATAAATTTTCTGGCATGAATAATCCTGGACCTTGAGCTCCCATGACACCAGTCAAAACTTTTGGTATCCCCAACTACTAGATTTTATACCATTTTTCCTTCAATTTCAATATTCTGCATTTTGATTTCAATATTTTACAATTCCATTTCAACATTTTGTATTTTGATTTTAACATTTTGGATTCCAAATTCAATACTACACTTCAATTTCAATAGTTTAAACTTCAACTTCACCGGGGAGGATACCCAAGTGGTAGAGTAGGGACCTCTACCACTGCCTCCCCGAGTTCGATTCCGGTACTGGAACTTTGGGTAGGGGACAATTATGACTGTGTTGGCGTTGTGCACCAATGCCCCGAACTGAGATAGCGAATAGCAAAGGCGGTCCATGGAGTTCCTGGCCTATCATACGCCGCGCGTGGAGGTTTTTTCCGGATTTTATCCTCCTTTCCCATTCATTCGATTTCCCTTAATCGATGCGGTATCGTCCCCAGGTCGGCCCACCTCGAATAAAATAAAACTTCAACTTTGCCATTTTATATTTTAAATTCGATATTTTTTAATTTAACTCTAATATTTCTAACTTTAGTGACTACACCATATCCTTTTCGAGCTACCGACCTTTGATTACCTCAGCATCAGTGGTTTCATCTAGTAGATTATAATTTGGTATAAGGGATCTACAGATATTTTTTAATTTGGAAAAAAGGGTGGGAAATAATATGCTTGCCTCTATTTCAGCAGGAATATCAAAATAAACCTGTTGCCAAAAATTGGGTTGAAATTGAAATATAAAACGTTGGAATTGAAATGTAAAATGGTGAAATCAAAATGCAAAATATTGAGATCGAAATGCAAAATGGTGAAATCAAAATACAAAATATTGAGATCGAAATGCAAAATGAAATCAAAATACAAAATGTTGAAATTGAAATATAAAACGTTGGAATTGAAATGCAAAATATTGAGATCGAAATGCAAAATATTGAAATCGAAATGCAAAATGGTGAAATCAAAATACAAAATGTTGAAATCGAAGGAAAAAAGGTAGTCAAATCCGACCAACCGGTTCCGATCCATTCAAAAATACATCAATCTATTGGTAGGTTAAACCTTTGGCTCAATATATTTCATGAATGAGGTATGGGTAAACCCAACTTCATATGCTTACCAAAACGGTTTAAAACGAAAGGCTTATAATACGGTTTTTTAAAATGGTTGAGGCGTTACCTTTGACACGGTAAGTGACCACAACTTGGGACAGTTTTAAGCTGAGATAAAGCTTTCTCAGTTAAGTTTCAAATCGAAATTGGGTGGTAGATAAGCTTTAAATCGGTTACCCTTTCACATATATTTGTTGACTGGGAAATTTCTTTACCCTTGAGAGGTTTAGGCCGAGGGTAGGTTCATAGCCTTGAGTTAATAATGTTCAATATACCCTAAACTTGAGCTTATCCGGTCATCTCTGAGAGTTTGTAATGTTCAATCGGTTGATAAGGCTGCCCTCCTTCACGTTATATAATCTTTTAGGGGTTGGAAGGGTGATTAAAGGTTCTATACTTAGTTTTACGGCTAAACAAGCTGATTTAAAATTTATTTTTAAACCTTATAATTTCATCCTGGATGCTTCAATTTAGATACTCCCTAGGTATTTATAAAACTTGGTGAGCCGGCTATTTGTTTTAGTTTTGGGTTGGTGATGGGGGGCCCGGACTCTAAGTTTTAAAGCTTCGGGTTAAACTTTAACTTAATAGAGGTTTAACCAGATGGCGATGAATATCCTGGTATACTCTGGGCGTGGTACCCTATCGCAGGATGTCGAAAATACCGTCAGTTGTCTGCGTAGGCTATGCGGGGGGAAATACGCCGTTCGAACCGTTGAGGTTGAAGCCCTGGCCACGCGACACTGGTTCCAAAGTACCAAACTGGTCGTGGTTCCAGGGGGGCCCGTTTACCCTCACGTCGATTGGCTCAATGGGCGAGCGGCCGATAATATCGTCAACTATGTCAACGGCGGGGGTAAGTGGATGGGGATAGGGGCCGGGTCCTATTACGCTTCAGGAAGGTGTGAGATGGGGACGGGGCGGGAGGTGGTCGGCGACCCGCAACTCAAATTCTTTCCCGGGACCTGCCGCGGGAGCGCATTTAAGGGCGTCGGATGCGGCACCGGTTCGGGGGCGCGCGTCACCCCAGTCTCCTTCGTCGCTCCGCCCACCACCGGTTTGGTTTATCATAACGGGGGTGGCTCGTTCGTTGACGCCGGTAGCTATCCTAATACATCGGTGCTCGCCACGTATGATGAGGTGGGTGACCCAGCGTCTAACGCGGCGGCGGTTCTATGCCGCGTCGGCACCAAAGGCGGCCTCGCCCTGTTAACCGCGCTCCACCTCGAATATGATATCAGCCTTGGCAGCCCGGAGTTGCGTGAACTGCTTCGCCCGTATGCGAAACAAGCTGGGGTCATCCTCTTGAGTTGGTTGCGTCAGCTTGGTTTGGATGTCCCCTCCGATTTGCCTAAAGTCCCTGAACCGACGGCACTTCATCTGGTCTTTCCCAGGCCTAGCAGCGCGCTCTGGGATTTCGCCCCAGGCTATACGTGGGAGGATCTGATAGGGCGGCTGGAGGCTCACATCAACCCGTCCAGCGGCCGCTTCGAGGACAAGGGCCACAGTTTTATTATCCAGCGGCTAAAAGGGGAAACGACGCCGGACGCCAGCCAGCCACTGCCTGACCCCAACGGCCCTCTCAAGCTGGTGGTTTGCGATAACGGGAGGGAATTGGTCGGGGCAAGCTTTAACCCCCACCGCTTCCTGGACCAGCTGGAGGTTGCCTATACCCAAGCCGGCCTTACCGCGCTTGGCCACGATATCCCCGGGTTTGGATCCCCGCTAATCTACGGCCAAGTTGTCGGTTCGACCCAAAGCGTGCTGGTGGAAACCCCCAAGCTTGTCGGGGCTCTCCCGCCAGGCGCCATCCTTGTCGCCGCCCAGCAGCTTTCCGGAAAAGGTACTCGGGCCTCTCCAACTCACATCTGCAGGCCGGGGGAAGAACGGTTGGGTGTCGCCCGTGGGGTGCCTCCAGTTCTCGCTGGCCATGGAGCACCGGGATACGCCCGGCACCTCCGCCACGCTGATCCAGCATCTCGCCGCGTTGGCCATGGTCGATGCCCTCAAGCGTAAGCCGGGCTACGCTGACCTGGCGTTGCACCTGAAATGGCCCAACGATATCTACGCCACCGATCACTCCGGGGGACCCTCCCACACGGCTAAAGTTGGGGGGCGTGCTTGTCCATTCCTCAGCCGCATCCCAAGCCTTCTCGCTCATCATCGGTAAGTTTTTTTTAGATCGGAAGCTAAGCTTAGGCCTGGGCCTCAACGTCACCAACGCCTCGCCCACCATCTGCGTCAACGACCTGGTCCGCCAGCTCAACCTCCACCGGGCCCACCCTCTGCCCGACTTTACCATGGAGGAGGTTCTGGCCCGGTTTCTGGCGCGGTTCCGGGGCCTCTACGCCGAGTTCCTCCGCGAGGCCGCCGGCTTCGCCCCATTTCTCGAGTTGTACTACGCCAACTGGCTTCACACGTACGCCCGCCTGCCGAGCGGCTAACCCCTTAGCCAACAGCTGGTGACCTTGGCTGACCGGGACGACGCTACGGCCATGGTCCTCGGCATCACCCCCGACCACGGGCTGCTGGAGGTCGTGACGGTACGGCCCGGCACGCGGCAGATCGACCCTTTAAGGTGCCGCCGGTTTAAGCTCCAGCCCGACGGGAACTCCTTCGATACGTTGGCCGGCCTCATCTCCAAAAAGGCCTGACACGGAACTCGGCAACCCAGGCCCGACAACCTCCGAATAAACCCGCCCGATGCAGGCTCGCCCCGAATCTATTTTGGGTCGGGGTAAGCGCCAGGTACCGACCTATAAAGATTTATTTGGCTTCGAAGTTTGGAGGAGGAACCTTAGAGCTCGGAAAAGGAAATCGGTAGGGAAGTGGGGTAACTTGGTGGATTCAGTGGAGGATACTGAGGGCCACTCTAACTCAATCCCACCGATGAGATGGCTCGGTTTGCCACTAAGGGTAATATGGTTTACGATAGATGTAACGTAAGGAATTGGTTGGGACTCGAATATCAACATCCACTGGCACCAAGTATAGCTTAATTTAAACCATGGGATTTGGTCTGGCACTTAGCGTCTGACATATTGAGCTTCCGTGGAAGCTATAACCCGCCCGCTCGTACCTGTGAGCTGAGCCACCGATGTTAAGCTAACTGGTTTCCAACCCAAACGGTAACTTGCATCGAGGCATGGCGCTGGTACTTGTGCCACCTAAAGGCGCCGTATCGAATAGCTCAGTTTGGATGGAATAATTGGCTAGCAGTAACAACAATTTTGTAAAGGTGGGTCCCAACCCAAATCATGACCAAGGGCTACCGAATTTGGGCCTTCAGCGCCATGTCTGATGTGCCCATCAACGCTTACCGTGTATACCGGTATAAAGGTTTGAGTTAAACCGTAAAGGTCAGTAGCATCGCTTAGGTATCTACAACGTAGGTTAAGGTTATAGGCGTGGGCAGGTGTCACCGATAGGCTGCGTTAATATATTGGTAGAAGGGGTTGAATAGTATGGAGGAAGTTAGGGGTAAAGCCAATGTCATGTTTGCAGGTTACTTTGCCAAATAGACATGCCAGCTGGTAAGTGCATCCACTACCACCTTGGAGGTACAGCCTTAATACCGCATCGGGATGCTAGGTCTAGAATCCCCGCCGATTGATGATGCTTGAGGTGTTAAACCCCGATGCTTATGTGGAACCCTCTTAAATAAAAATTTATACGGTGGGTGAAGACTCTATGGACGATGTAGTTTACCTAATTTAAGGCCAATCAAGTCTCTAAGTATCCCCATACCTATTGTAGCCCATTCGGTCCCAAGGCTACCATCGCTAATTAAACTCTTGTTGGATAGATTTAATACGTAATGTATGGTGAGTTGGGCTGGCGACTCTAGATCGAGGTTAAGCGGTTTAAAGGATAGGTTTGGTGATATTGGGTAGCGAGGATGGGTATCGATTACGTTTCCTAGCAAAGGTTACGATCAACCTGAGCATCCAGCCTAAATGTCGCATCACCTTAGAGGTAACAAAATTTGTGCCCAGTTCCTTTTAGATACCTTGATAAAACTTTGCTCCCTATCAAAATATAACAATTTAATAACGCTTTGGTGAGACTGGAGCTCGCCTGTAAAAGTTACCTGATGTGGAAGCTGATGACATTGGCAAATGATAAAACTATAAACTACAAGCTGATATCTGATAATTTTTACCACTTAAGCACTTATATAACTTTATATCTAAGCCAAGCAAAGGGCTGATTGGTTGGATAACAACTTTTGTGGTATACGTTATATCTAAATCTCTGATAACATAGTTGGCAAATAGGGTTGATTACAAGGTTCAAAGCCTTTAAAAACCTGTTTTATACCATCCAATCGTGCACAGGTCAACCCCCAACTTGGCTAGAACCTTAGTATGGTAAAGTTCCAAGGCTTAAATGGCCTAGGGTGGTACTGAGGCAAAATTAACTTGATATTTTTAGCTACCAATTTACCTATATTACCCTTAATTTATAATTAAATAGGACTATCTTTAAGTATTGGTAAAGCTCAGCCTTAAAAAGTACACCATGGGCTTTATCTGTACCGTCATGGGGCTTAATTGTTTCATAGAAAATTATTAAAACTTCAGCATGTCTGTAGCATTATCAAACTAAGCAGACAAGCTAGTGGGCAAGGATTAGTAGTATATTGTCCATCTCTCATAGCTTCATATACCTTGCAAGGGCTGACACAATTGAGATTGTGTTGTTAGCCCAATGGAACATGGGTTAAAAAAAGTGAGATTGTTAAAAGTTATGCGGTGTATGTAGCCTCCATATAGCTACCAAGCTTATAAACTTCTCAGAAGTACGAATTTAAGCTTGGGGGTAGATTACAAAGTATGGCATGTACCTTGGCTTTGGGGTCCTATGGGGAGGTTTTGGTGGCATTGTTAATAGCCCATCATGCAAATACTTTCAGGTTGGTGTTTCAAGCTCAGCGCCTTATAAAACCTTTGGCCGCTTTTTAAAGGATCACCCACACACAGGGTGGTGATGGGGCTAAAAAGGGCCTTAAAAGCCTGCCAAAGATAATTATATTCTAGGTTGAATTATGGCAACTCTAACTTTCTTAAGTCTCTTAGTATATTAGTAGGGTTTTAAAGCCATTTAGGGTAGGTGGAAAGCTGATTACTATCCAATGTTATTATAATCAATGTTGCCGGTAAGATAAACAATAACAGTATAAATTTTAAAATTTAAAATTCAAAATTGCATAAAAGCAGGTAATAGCCAAAATAAAGTTGCTAGTAAGGGTCCTTGTCCTAGATAGTATGGTAGCTAGTTTCAATTGATGTTTAGGCAAAGTATAAAAGCTACACCCTTACTTGATCATATAGATGTTTTTGTGAATTAATGTGTAATTAACGCTTAGATTATACTACAGCATCATCTGATAAGATTAAAGTGTGCACTTATATTAATTAAGGTACTATTAGATGAGCTGCCAAAACAAAGTATATAAGTCTATTGTTGCAAGTGTTGCAATTTGCAGTTATTTAGGACTAATATAGTATGCCAGGCTAAACAGCATGAAGGCTGCTGGCCCTTGCTCTTTCACCATTGTTGTGATTCCTACCTGAATTGGAGACATGTATGTGTCAGCCAGATGAATTAACCACAATCTGACAAGATAGCCCAAACATTTATCAGGGATAATCTCTGACAAAAATCACAGCCTTCTGACATTAAAATCAACCCCAGCTTATGTAGTTAACTATTGCTCCCCTGAAGCTTCCTAATCTTGGGTTCAAACCTAATCCATGTGGTGAGTGAATCCTATCTGACTGAAATAACTAGTGTTAGGATTTTTGCCTACCTTTTCAGCCGTCTAGATTACCATGGATTGCTAGGGGATAATTACCTATAGCGGATGAATTGGATATCAGTTGACCCCAATTTCAGGTTAATAAAGTTTGGGGGGTTTTAGGCAATTCACCTGGTTCCAATCTGTCAGGGATCAATCTGGGTGAATACTTAAGGTCTCATCAGGAAGAGTTGCCAACAAAATGGACATCTGATAGTTGATCAATGCTTAACTATCAGGTGTACCAATTGGGATTAGCCAAGTTTCATCACTGACCAATTAAGAATTTAAGGAGCAAGTTGTGAGGCAAGTGATTCTGCCTTCAACTAGCAAATTGATCAGTTGGTTTGCGGCCTGCCATAATGGGTAACATGTCCCTTTACCTATGCAGATTATCCCCAAATATGGTTGGTTCACTGGAATTGAGTGGAAAATGTTAGGGACACGTTTTCTGACTCTTTCCGTTTTAGCCCTTAAGGATGTCCAATAAAGGAATCCTAACCAGGATGGGGAAGACATTGCTGGTGAGATGACAAAGGGTAATTCAATGGCAACAGCCAACTTTTCATGGCTGAGGCGCCAACCAAGGGTTGGGCGCTGAATTTCCTCTATAAATTCCCCTGATAATTCACTAAATAAAAACACAAAAAATACCTAAGACTTTTATCAGAATTTATTAACGGTTTTAGTTCATTTCATATTCAGAAAATTATTGCTGTGTGCTTTAATTAAGGACTCTTTAGTAGGATAAAGAGTAAAAATTGTGGATCCTTACAAAGTGAAGCTGAGTTGAGATGAGAATTGTTGCAAACTTTGTGTCCCTAGAGGAAAGGCTTTAAACTAGGATCTGAGCATGGATCAAGTTAGGTGGATAAGGGAATAAATCTCTACTGAGGACATCTAGAGTATTTTGAGGAGGAATACTGGTCAAGCGTTGGACTAGAAACTGGTTATCTATTCAACTACAGATAATAGTCTTCATACTATTATCAATCATAAATAATACCTATTCAGACAACGCAAGGAGTGCACAAACCAAACCTATGTAGTTATCAATTAGTGGTTGATATGAGTGAACAAGCAGCAAAGCCTCTAAATTTTAACAATTGGTGCTCACTAAGGGGTTGTAGTTGAGTAAGATACACTATTAAAAGATGACATACAAGAATAAGTTAAGAAAACACTGGATGGAGTTAGCAACCATCAACCAGAATGCCTTGAATTCTGCCAATCATCAAGAATTTGCTGCTTTAGAGGAAAGAGTTACCAAGATTGAGGAAGGAATCAAAGTTGTCTTTAATTTTGGCAACGAGTTGTTAGGAAAATAACGTCATTAAAGAAAAAGGAAGATAATTTAGTTGAGAGCTTTTATTCTTGAAAACGGAACGTGAAGCAGATTGCATTTATTTTTGCTCACTCAGCTTAGGCATGGAGCAACTATTAAAACAAGTCAACAATCAATCTCTTTCTGCTAAGCATCGCTTTTTGAAAATCAATTCAGCCTTTAAATTTAGCTCCACTAAAGAGATTTACAAAAACTATTAGCAAATATGGTAAGAAACCCTGCAAAAGAACCTGCGGGCTCAGCCAAACGAGCCAGCACCACCCCCCAAACAAAGCAACCCCCGGTTACCCACCTCAGGGGCAACCAGAATCACCCGCTCTCAAGCAGCAGCTGTGGAAGCAGGCACCACCCCCCAACCTGGAGCTACTTCAACTAGCGCCAGTTCACCTGATCGCACTTCTGCAACCTGCACGCCCAACAGCTCTGCATGCGCTACCTCCCACCAACCCGCTGGGCCCCCTCCAACCAAGAAGGCCATCACCCACGCTGTTTTAATGGCGTCTGCTCAGTTGAATGCAACTCAGCCCATCCAGGCATTCACCTCCCCCATTGTTTCAGCTAATTCAGCCCCATCTATTATTGCTGACGCCATGTTTCTGGCTCCCCCATGAGGGGCAATACCCAGCTACCTGGCCCCCAAACCCTTGGATGTAAGGGTGGATTAGCCGCACATTCTGGTTCACTAAGCACCAAATTGGGACAATCTACTCTTCCCAATGGGGATTCAAATGGTTCAGATTTTGGAACTTCACACCAGTTAAATCTCACCCATCCCATTTAAACCCCATAATTGGCACTTTATCTCCATATGCTGAAAATAACCAATTCACCAATCAGCCAGTGAGTTTTGCCCACAAAATCACAGCAAATACTCGAGCTGAATTTACCCAAATAGATTGGGATGGTGATGAAACATCACCCTCCTCCCAATTGGCTGGAGTTAATTTCAATCTGGATGGGCCTCCCCAATTTAGCGAGGCCCAACAATCTGCCCCTCAATTCAATATGCTGCCAGCAACTGCTCAAACATTCCAGCAACAGGGAAACTCCACAAACTTGTCCAATCCACCAGCTCACATTAACCCACAATTGCAGCCCAAAGCAAACACAAACGTACCAAAGGAGCCACTGGGGCGTGGCAAAAACCTCTGGCACCAACGCTACCCAAAGCTGATTCCTTTGAAGTGGCGTTTATTGCTGATGCTAAGAAGGAATGGGCCGAAACTAGAGCACAAAAAGCTCTACCTCGCTCAACCCTCTCCCACACGATTTGCCTTTATTATGGGCATAACCCTGTTGAATTCTATACAGAGGATTGCTTCTCATAATTTGCAGCAATCGCGACCTGAAGAAAATTTCATGGGTTACTTTTTCCAACCTACCAACGACTGTTGATCCTAAGTCTCTTAAACTGGCGCTCCATTGTGGTTTAATGGAGTTTGGGTCTGTTCTTTCAGTGGACTTTAGCATCCCCTCTTACTATGCTCCCACCCAAAGAGCTCGCACTGCTAGGGTGTTGTTCATCCCCTCCCCCACTGTATCCTGCAACATTGAGGTTATTCCTTGTGTGGCGGTAGTTTGGGCATGCCCTGAGATCTTTATTGTTGACCCTGATCAGGAGCGCCCCTGGTGTTCATGGTGTAACGCCCTTGGACACCTGTATAGTGGCTGCACAGCTCGAAAACAAGCCCTCTTAGCCACCACCCAGGGGCCTAATCTAGGCCAAAAACGATCCCACGTGGCTGCAGCAGCAATTCCAAAACCCACACAATGGGTTCCCGTTCAAGACCTGTCCCCTGAGGCCTTACGCCTAGCAGTTGAAACAGCTAACCCCACTATTGGTACAGGATACCTTCGCGCTCATGCCCCCCTTCCAGTGGGCACCCCCTCCAATCTCCCAGAGTCAACTCCCTCTCTCACCAAGCGCAAGGCATCTCCCACAGGGCGCCCCTCATCAGCCACCCCCACTCAGGGCTCCGCGGCACCCCCACCAACCTCCACCAGCGATTTATCGCATCAATCCTCAGCTCCCAATGGAGCTATGCCCACCAGCATGGACTGGCAACCCGCGGCCTGTGGTAGAAGTGCCACCTCAAAGAGTCCTACCCCAACCCCACAGTCCATTTCGCGCGGCTCCTTTGCAGTGTTGGAGGAAGTGAATATAGACTCAGACTCATCAAATGGGGACACCGCGGAGGTCGCCTTTGAGCACCCTCAGGTCCTTCCCATGCAACGGAGCAGGGGCAGCATCCTAGGCTGGCTTACTGGGTCCTCCGCCCCCCACCCTCTCCTTCCCCTCAGAACCCTCAACGCTCCTCACGGATTGCAGCTAATAGTCAAGCTAAAGGACTCAAACTAGACGCCTCACAGCAGCAGGTTTAAGCGCTGGTAACCCCCCAGGACATGGAGGGAAACAGCTATGAGTCCCCACGGCAGCACCCTGGCCCTGCAATCCATCAACGCGAATGGGTTGCGGGACTTTAAACGGAGAGCCCGCCTCCTCTGCAACTTCAGGTCAGCACAAATTGACATCGCTGCTGTCCAGGAGCCCCATATCCTCCCCCATGAACAATCTGCATGGAATGAACAGTTTGGAGGCAACTCCTTCTGGACAAACCATGCCGCCCTTATTGTTTTGAATCCCCAGGTTAAAACCCATTCTTTTTCACAATATCTAGGTGGCCGCCTCATACTGGCCAAACTCACCACTCCTGACTTCTCTTTCTTCGTTGCAAGCATCTACCTGCCTAATGCAGGTCAGGAGCAAAACTGGCTCTTGGAAGAGCTCGTCTGACTCAATCTCCCATGGAATACAGTCCTCTTGGGAGATTTCAACACAACCATAAGTCGCGTCCGTGACTCTTACCCCCTGCAGCAAAGGAACGCCCTGGATCAAGTCGCCTCCAGGATTTCCTTCGCCTGAGTGGCTTTATGGATGCGCTTCCACCCTCCGCGTCTGGCCTAGGTTGCATGACTAGGATCTAGTATGATGGAGGAGCTTTCCAGTCAGCGTCACGCATAGATATGGCACTGATTGGCCCCCTGCTAATTGGCCGCATCTCATCTCCCATCTCTCGTGACAACCATCTGAGTGATCATAGGTCACTCACCGTTGTCCTCACCACCACGCTTAGACTATCGTGTAGGTTCTGGCCTAGGGTTGCCCCAGCTCTTCTCAACAACCCCTTCACTAAGAAGAAGCTGTCTATGACCATCTGGGAGACTCTCACCTCCCCCCTACCCCACCTGCTTGACCACAAGGCTAGATGGGCGGTGACCAAGGAGGGCATCACCCGCGTTGCTTACAACTGTGCAAAAGCTCAGATGACCGCAGCTCGCGCCAGAGTCAAAATGGCGGAAGCTAGAATCAGACATCTGGAGCGAAACTGCCAGCCTTCGCCCTCTCCCAGTTGATTGGAAGACTGGGAAGCGGCGCAGGAAGCACTCCGCTTGGAGCTCACACTACAGGAAGAACGGGCAGCAAACTTTACAACATCTCGTTACTATGCTCAATGAGAACTCCCCACCCGCTTCTTCTTTCAGAAACAGAAAGCCCAGTCAACAGCGCAGGATATTACTGCACTGAAGATTGGCATTCCAACCACTTCAGATAAGGAGGAAATCACACAGGAACTACACCGCTTCTACTCCAGCCTCTTCCATGCCACCCAGGTGGACCTGTCAGACATCCAAGACTTCCTGTGGCGGGCTCCAGAGCCGCCCATTGACCCAAGGGCTGATGAGGCTCTACTGGCGCCTATTTCCATCCAGGAGGTGATGGAAACCCTTCTGAAATCCCCACGGCTTAAAGCCCCAGGCCCAGACAGAATACCCTTCGAGGTGTACCTTCTGGAACCTGCGGTGATAGTCAGAACCCTCCGCGACCTCTTCGCTGCACTCTTGGTGAATGGATAGGTCCTCCCCGACTCCAGAGGCTCAATCATGACCCTCATTCACAAGAAGTCAGACCGTGAGAACCTGGCGAACTGGCGCCCCATAGCGTTGAGCAACACAGACCACAAGCTCTTCATGAAGCTTCTGGCCAACCGCATCACCAAATGGGTGTCACCTCGCCTCTCCCCATCCCAGCACAGTTTTATTCCGGGGAGGTCATTATGGGACAACTATAATGATCTTCACGTACTTTGACTGCTAACTCTTGTAAGGTGAATGGCTTTGTGGCTCTCCTGGATATGGAGAAAGCATATGATTGGGTGGCCTGGAAGTATATTGATGCTTCCCTGGCCCGCTTCCATCTCCCCCGCATCTAGGCGCTGGATATCAGCGCTCTATGACCAGCTCCACACCAGAGACCTGGCGCCAATGGGTTTTACAGTGGCAGTACCAGTTGGACAAGGTCTCCGGCAAGGGGACCCCCTGAGCCCTATCCTTTTTAACATCACCCTCAACCCCCTCTTGGCCTCCTTACAGGACAAGCTAACAGGGATTCTGGTCCCAGGTAAAGCCCCCACCTGCACCATGGCATTTGCAGATGACACCGCCATTGCATTTGGCTGCCCTGGGGATGTTGCCCTTGCTGCTGTGACCATTGAGAGGTACACCAAGGCGTCCAACGCCATGGTTAACACCTCCAAGACAACAGTTATACAGGTCGGCTCCCCCACCTTCCCCCCACCATTTGGTATTGAACCTGTGCGTGGTACCTTCCGTCACCTGGGCGTTCTCACCAACCAACAAGGAGTTGCGCTAAAAGACAATGAGGACTTGCTCCTCACAGCAGTTAACTCCAGGATTACCAGCTGGAACCGGCAGCACATCACCCCCCAGAGTTGAGCTCTGATGGCCAATGTGTTCCTCCTCTCCAAAGTCTGGTTCCTAGCGCACGTCTGTCTATTCACAGATGCCTTTTATACGCGGTTCAATGTACTCCTCCGCTGTTGGATCTGGGGCTCAAACCATCCACCAATGGCCCTCTCAACCATTGCCTGACCCTGCAATGAAGGGGGCCTAGGGCTTCTGGACACGCGATCCCACGCCACCACAATCTTCCTGAAGTTCCTATGGCCGATTGTCTGCTGGGACGCGACCCCCATGCCCCAATGGGCGCCCGCCCTCCGCCAGTCAGTGTCAGCAGCTCTGGATCTTCCCAGAGCATCTCTGACCTCATTAGGGGAGTGGCTCACAAACCACCTAGGCCATCGCCTGAAACCATCCTCATCCCCTACTGGAACCAGGCTCTCCTTGCCCTGAAACAAGTAGGCGCGCAGATCCACCATGCCTTCCCATACAGAAGGGATGGCCCTGGCCTCAGCCCCCATCGCCATGCAATTGTGCACAATGGACAAGTTGTCACAACTCGCCTCAGCCCCTAAGATTGTCCTCCCATCCGCCTAAGGCTCCTTGAGCTCCTCCCACCCTCCATGAGATTCAACCTTAAGGAATTGTGGAAGGAAGTCTATCACCTTATCCTGTCAGCAAAGGTGTCCAACACCTTATGGAGGGTGCTCCACTTTTCATACATGACAGGGGACCGGACTGGCCCTACCTTCCAGCACCAAAGCTGCCCCCGCTGTGCGGAGCCTATTGACTCCCACCTCCATCATTTTTTCACCTGTCCAGGTGTCGCCGCATTTTGGCCAAAGGCCCGCGCGCTCCTCCATGCTCAGCCCTGGTCTGGACACCCTGTGCAAGACCTCATGTTCGAGAAGATGTTGCCTGGTTGCCACCAGCCCCTCCGTGTCCTCGCCTATGCCACAGCCATCTGGACCATTCATAACTCCTTCCTTCGTGCTGCCTTTGACCAGCAGGTGTGGACCCTTCCACACATGATCACCCACTTTCAGGTACACTTTGAGATGGCCCTGAAGATCTGCACTAAGTCGCCAACCCTCCACCGCTCAGTTGTCACTGCAGCATGGCTCTGGCGCGCAAACCCCCCTCCCTTTCTCGATGCCTCCTCCCTCCCCTTCCCTTGCCTCATGCTCTTAGGTGCCCAGTCGTAATTTAATAAACATCGATGAATCCCCCTTGGGTTGGGACCATCTAGTACTAAAAAAAGAAACAAGTCAACAATCTAAAAATAGAGATGTGAATGAAAATCTTATGTGGTGGCTGACACTGAAGAAAGGAACCCTAGGACTCCATTTGGAAAGTTGACAACCCCTAGGAATATGCTAACAGCCTTTGTTGCTATTTTAAATATAACCTCAGAGGTTACTACTCAAGTCAGTTGGGTATCCAAGATGAGAGTTGCAGCATGAGAAAATTTGGAGGAATACAAAGCCATGCCAAAATTACCCACTTTTAATTGGGACAATGCTCCTAAATTCTTCTGACTGTTTTACATGACTATGCTTGGATATGGCAATAGACAAAAAGCTGTGACAGTTAAGAACTTTTTGAACACAGATTAACAAATCTTGGTGTTACCTCATCTAGAGGAAGACACCTGGTCTTATTTAGAGGCCAAGGCTGCAATTATGAAGGAGTTTGGAAGCTCCACGTATATGTCAAAATGCAAGGAAGAATTCATGGGGATCCCATTCCTGAAAGACAATACTTTAGCGAATTTTGCTGACTGACTCTACCAAGAATCACAGATCTTAGTCAGAGCAAAGATCTTGGATGATTTTAACATGTGGTTTACATTACAAGCGGCCCTTCAGCTTTATTGCAATTTACATCAAATGATGTCTTCCACGTTAGTCACCAAAATAACTGACTTGAAAATGGTGGATCACTTGAAGATGTTAGGAGCCATGTATGAGATCCCTAATCAAAGCTTCAAGCTGAGCCAGTCAATAATTTGAATCCTACCAAAGTGACCAAACCTGCTAAGGCATCACACAATCAAACAGTGCTGGGAAACAAACCCAAGGTGTTCAAACGAACAGACAGGAGTAAAATACACTGTCATTAGTGTGGAAGAAAGGGCCACTTCACTGCCCAGTGCTTCATTAAGGAGTCTAAGGAGAAAATCAACGTGGTTCAAGAAAGAAAGAAAAATACACAGGAGTCAGGAAAAGGGCCCATTGCCTAGATAGGAACAGTCTAGAGCAGAGGTTAACCCGTTCCTCCTGATATCCTAAATGAGGACAATGATATCAGTGATCTGTTTGACGATAATGATGCGCAGGATAAGCACTAACAAGTATTTGACTTAGACGTCAATAATGTAACCAGAGCTGAAGAAAAGAGGTTTGACCCCAAGCTAATCAAGGAGGTTGCTCGCCCATATGCGTGTCAAATAGTGGACAAGATTAAATTTGCTGAGAATATGGATGATCTGGCTGAGGATAAATTAGATGAGGCGAATCTGTCAATACCCCTAAGTGTAATTAAGGAATCATTTGCTGATCATTCAGCTCAAATTATTCACACCCTCAATTCAGCAAATAAAACTGCTATAAACTCAATAAATACCATTTTGCAATACTCTGAATGTACATATAGTGATATACTGGTCAATCAAGTACAGGTGCGGGTGATAGTTGACACTGGAGCGCTGATTAATATTGTATCAACCAAGCTGGTGAAGAAAACGAGAATCTTGCCTGATTTGAGACATAAGAAGGAATATGGAACCACCAGACAAATACAATCATCTCCTGTGGATTGTATATTGCATTACTATTCAAATTTGGATCTCTGGTGGTATCCACCCCCGCTATAGTTCTGGCCAACCAAAACTATGACATTCTGATTGGGATAGAGTTTATATGAAAACATGGAGTTAAATGTATTTTTAGGATAATACGTTGACCATATTGGCTCAAACGCTGCCTCTAGTTTATCAGATAGATGGGGGAATTTCACTTACCTGGAAAAACAACTTCATCAATCTGATCTACAATGATGGCATTATCCTTATTTGCTACCAATTGATTGGACGAAAGTGAAGGGAAATGGTGACTGATTTCCTAAAAATTTTGGGAAATTCTGTTATGAAGCAAGATGCAAACACAATACTGCCATGATTGCAGATCATAGTAGATACAGGATTGACGTTGGAAAAACCCAAGCTGTTGTATGGAGAGGTCAGCAGCTTATGGATAAAGTTTAGAATAGAGCCATGGGTGGCGCCTGGGATAGTAGTGCCAGTTCATAGATAAATATGAGTTCTTCTGGTGAATTTAAATGGAAAACTGATGTGGATTGAAAAAAACCAGATCATTGCATTTGTCCATCTTATCCCAATGGCGGAATTACAAAATTTCCATGATTTTGGGACTCTCGCTGAGATGAGATTCCTAGCAGTGGTTGCTAAGAATACTAAGCTATTGGTCAACTGAGAGCAACTCACTGATCTGATGGAAAGACAGCAGGAGGAGGTGCTAGAACTATTTGATAAGTATTGGAAATTCTTCACCCAGGATGATCATAACTTAGGATATGCAAAGAACGTAGTCCAAAAAGTCAACACAGGGGAAAATTTACTAATATGGATGAGACCAGTATGATAGTTAAAGGCCACTAAGCAGTAGTGGAAGAGGAAATCAGCAATCTTTTGGAACACGGTTTCCTAGTCCATCATCAAGTCCCTGGGAAATCCATATCCTGATAGTGAGAAAAAGGATGGCTCTAAGTGGTTGGTGATTGACTATCAAAGGCTGACTAAGATTATAAAAAAGGATTCATATCCACTACCACAAATTGATGATGCTCTAGATCAATTGGGAGAAGCAAAGTATTTCTCCACAATGGATTATATAGGGATATTGGCAAATCAAATTGCCGATAGAAGACCAGGAGAAGTGTGTGATCATCACCGCGCAGGGGATATACCAACCAACTAGGATGCCCCAAGGTCTTTGCAATGCGCCTGCGACGTTCCAAAGAGCTATGGACGCCATATTGAATGACTTATAGTTGTCATGCGTCCTAGTGTACTTGGACAATATAAATATGTTCATTAGGACCTTTACTGACCATTTGCACCATTTGGAAGAAGTCTTCATGAGACCGTCTGTGGCTAACCTGAAATTAAGCCAAGGAAGTGTCACTTCTTCAAGAAAGAGTTGGAATATCTTGGGTTCATCATCATCTCCAGTGGACTGCATCCACAAACCCAGAAGTTTGAAGCCATAGAGTGGATGGCCATTTTGAGAATTGTCCAAGATATCCAAGTGTTCCTTGTAATGGTTGGATATTACCAAAGATTTATACGGGATTTTTTGAGTATTACCAAGCGCCTGTTCCATTTGTTGAAGAATACAAAGAAAGGATTCATATGGAATGAAGGGGCTCAGGATTCTTTTGACGCGTTATGTCAGTATATGATAAATTTGCTAATTTTGAAATATCCAAATTTCAATTGGGAGTATATAGTAAAGACCAATGATTTGTTAACAGCGATCAGTGGCGTCCTGAGTCAAGTAGATGAACTTTGGGATGAGCACCCAAAAGCTTATGTGAGGTGGACTTTATCAGCAACATAATAGAATTACACCACTACTGAGTGTGAATGCCTTGTGGTGATTTACGCCTGTAATCAGTTTCAGGTGTAAATTCACAGAACACAATTTAAAGTGGCAATTACCACTCCTCCCTGCGTTTGCCGCACAACCTGAAAGAACTGGAAGGACTTCTGGCACATTGGTCCCTGAAGATTTAAGCTTATGACTTTGAGATAGTCCACTAAGCAAGAGCTTTTCATCAAAATGCGGACAGCTTATCAAGGGTACCAATGGGTTAAGTGGTATACCAACAGGCTGATAAGCTGTTTCATAGAATGATTGATGGAGAAATTGGGAACGATCCCTGAGAGATCCAAGATGCGCCTCAAAAAGTGATGGAAAACATTGAGACCAAGGATGGGCAAGTATTCAAGATAATTGACGGAAAATGACTGTTATTCCTGCAACCATCTGAACAAGAAGCTATAGCACATATTGCCCATAAGTTTGTTAGGCATGGAGGCCTGAAAAAGACAACTGACCACATTCACCATAATATTACTGAGATTCTATCAATTGTGATGTGGCAAATTATCTGGCTTGCTGCGTGGAGTGCCAGTTGCACAAACTATATAAGAACACAACTGGATATTGACTGGTCTGCCCTGGATTTGCATGGCGTACAGTGTCCATTGGTGTGATGAGACCAATGACTATGAGCATGGGGGGAGTCAAATACATTATAGTTGCAAATAATCATCTGACTAGATGGGTCAAGATGAAGGATCTAGTAAAAGTGGATGCAACAAGTACCGCCCAGTTTATCCTGGATCAAGTCATTTATTGCCACGAATGCCTGCAAGTCTTGTTGAGTGACAACAGAGCGAATTTCATGTCCCACATGATCTTAAGATTGAACAAGATAATGGGGATTCAAGGAGTAGTGTCAGTACCCTACTGTCCAGAGATGAATGGACTGGTAGAGCGATTGAATGGAACGCTGGCTCTGATGCCAAGGAAGCTGGTTGCTGGAAAAACTTCTTCCTGGGGAACTTACCTAAGTTTAGTAACATTTGCATACAGTATTAGTCACCATATGGCGATATAAAAAATGCTGCTTGAATTGCTGTATGGAAGGAAGGCCACGTTACCACCAATTCCATATTTGGTGGTTGAACCAACATTGGGGATGAGTGTTGAGATTTTTTTAATCCAACTTTTTAGTATCCTGATTGACATGCAGTCGTAAGCATTTGATATGACCTTGAAGAAAAAATTAAGGCCAAGACATTGGATGATAAGAACTGACTGGCATTATTAAAATACCATATAGGCGATAGAGTAGCCTATTGCAACACACATGGCTTTGGAAGAAGAAATAAACTAAATGTGCTGTGGTCATATCCATTCAAAATTACTGCCAAGATGCCATTGGATGCATATTCATCAAGAACCTCGCATATGGAAGAATTGTTAACAGGGTCCATGCTCAGTAACTAAAGCTGTGGATCCAAGATAAGATAAGAAAGAGTATTCCTGAAGGACTGCTGAACCATTAAGATGGTTATGTCCTGACAATTTTTGGTTAAGTCTTAAAAAAGGACCGCTGAACCAAAATAAATGGATAAGTCTTGAAAAAATAAGACTTCTGAACCATGAAAGCTGGTAGGTCACAGTATACCTAGGAACAAGTTTGGGGGAATAATGAGTAAAAAGATGGATCAAAGAACCAAGTAAAGGTCACATCCCATATAAAATAGGAAAAATATAGTAAAATTTAATAAAATATGAAAAAAAACATAGAAAAGTCGTATATTTTATGACTTTTTATTGGTTATCCTCAATTTGGGGATGATTCCGCCTATGTCCCCTATTGGGGAGGGAGTATGTATAACAGTAGGGCTAATAAACTGTCAAAAATCTATTTGAGATCAAACACTAGAAAGGGCTAGACCTAAACGAAGCCATGTTTGTAGAGCAGAAGCTGAACTCCAGAGAATGTGACAAGGGGAAAAGAAAGTGAGATGTTATGCTTGCCAAACGCAATACTCTAGATTGGGATGGAAGCAACAAAAAGAAAGAGGCAGTCAGCGAATAACTCCAAATATTCCCAATATGGCACCAGAGCTAGAAGATAAGTCTTGAGTGCTTGCTGATGGGCTTTGTCAAGAACTTTGGACATATGGTCCAGCATAGAGCAAGGGGTATACTAGACTGAGACTGCCAATTCATGACCCTGATCAAAGCCATGAGAGAGAGGTATCAATGCAAAGTGCCAGAGATGAGGTAGTCATGCAAGGAGAAAATGGCACTTGAAGGCGCTGCCTACAAGATTCTTGGAAGTGGAAGCAGAATGAACAATGGAAGTTGGGAAGGCCAGAAGCTTTGTGGTCCTACTTCGAAGAACTTAGCCCATAAAATGAATAGCATAGGCTGCAACATCTTGATCTAAGGTGCTTAAGAGATCAGAGGTGTTCAAAGCCATAGAGAGGGACTTGGTTACTTGTTTCCTTAATTCTTTATAGGGGAGCTCTTAATGTTTGCGATTCTCAATAAGCTAGTTTGGTTGAAAGAACAGCTGGTTTATGGTATTGGCTGATCCAAAAAAGGAACTCAGGAAGCAAGTCATATCTGGCATGAAATTATTGACTGATACTGGATGCATTGATTCAAGAGGCTTGATAATTATAATAGGATTATTTACAAACAGAGCCAAATCTAGGAGAGTATTGAAGTTCAATTTGAGAACTGATGGAAGTGGGGGAATCAGCTGTGATTTGTTTGAGATTGTCACTATTATGGCTTCATTAGGATTGGTTACTGTTTCCAGTAGTTCAGCAGAAGGACTATCTACATGCGCTCAACTTGGAGTGTCAGACATTCTCCTTCTCGACTTAAGAAAAAGAATGTTGGAGGTATTAGTGCTCCCAAATCTGCTACCATGATTGGCCCATCTCCTGCCCAATCCTCAAATAAGATTGTGGTTATTAATGATATGAGTACCAATGGCAAAAAGACCTTGGCAGATTCTCGGTGGAATCCTAACTATTGGAAAAACACGGTTTATCACAAAAATTGGCTTAAAAAGGTAAATACTAATAATAGAATTACTCTGACTTCTTGGCCAAATTTGAGGTGTTTAATATTGCATGGATCTGAACCTCCACAATGTGAGAAGATTTTACCCATCGATGATTGGGTGCAAATTAACAAATCATTACCACCCAGATATGAACACTCCTGAGGTGAGAAGATTTTACCCATCAATGATTGGGTGCAAATTAACCAATCATTACCATGTGAGTCTGACCACCACCAAGTTGCGAAGATTTCACTCAATGATGATAGGGTAAAAACTAACCAATCATTACCACACAAGTCTGACCACTGCTGAGGTGAAAAGATTTTACTTGCTGGTGATTGGATACAATTCATCAAATCATTACCACACGGGTCAGTTTTGCCTCAAAATATTTATCCTCAATCTGATAGGCCAAAAGCCTATATTTCCTAATTTAGATAACTCAGCTTTATATTCTTTTGCCTCGAATACCCATGGTCTCAAGATTTGAACTAGTTTAAATAGGAAAAACTAGTATTGAGAAAATGACCTTTCTTAGTTTTGCCCTGCTTAAAACAATAAAAAAGCATAAAAACTTTAATAAAGCATTATTTTATACTTTTATTAAAAAAGTAAGATTTTCACTCTGAGAAGATACTTGTGGCATCCATTGGTGGATCCCACAAACTGGTGCTCACTACAGGGGCTTACCCTGAATACTTTGATAAGTATTAAAAAGCAATGGAGGCTGTAAACGTGAGCAGCTCTCCTGAAATGCAATTAGTTGCTCTTGAGAGGCAACTAGCCAGCTCTTTCTCCCGTCTCAAAAAGCTAGAACAACGGCTGTTCAAATTACCTATGAAAGATAGATACACCCTGGGTGAAGGGAGCATTGCTTCCTTTTTATACGTTTATGAGGCTGCAATGGATGGCGCCACTGATAAACAGAAAGCTCAGTACATTTTTCCCTGTTTAAGCTGAAAAGCCCAAGAGCTGATCGTTCCTCACCTGTATCCTCAGCACATCTGGCCAGATGTTAAGAAGGCCCTCTTGGCTGAATTTGGATCTGAGAAGAGCTTATACAGGGAAAAACAGGCTTTTTTGCGCCTTACCATGTACAAGGGTGAAACCCTCTTTAGTTTTTGCTGAGCTGTTCTATCTCACTGCTCAAAGGCTGGCTATGTCCAACCTGCTTACCCTGGGTGACGCTATCGCCGCCATATTAACAGGGTTAACTTCACAACCCTCTCTCGCCAGGCATATCATATCAGTGAAATGCCACTTCACAACTTTCCATGATATAAAAGAGGCTTTGTTAGATGTCACCCATATTCCTTTGGGTGAGCTGCAGCCTATTGAACCGTTGAAAGTGAGGCCACCTGTGCCTATTCTCCCCACAAAACCTGCTTCTTTGGTGCGACTTAAAACGGACTTTAATCATTCATGCAAAGCGGAGATCTCTACTGTGGTTTCCCCTTCAGCCCAGTCAATAGGTGCGCGCCTTAAGGGTATATCCTCCAGAACTACTGGGTTGAAAAAATGCCGGTTAGAGCAAAGCTAATTACCCCAACTCTTGTGACTGTCTCTCCCACTTCAATTGTAACCTTGCCCATGGTTGAAAATACCCCTGAGGCTGCCTCTGAGGGGGGTTACGAAGATGTTGGGTACTACTTAATGGGAGCTCCCGCGGAAGTGGAGGTCCCTGATCGCCTAAATGCTGGAAGAGTGGATGAAGCCACCATACCTGAAGAGACATAACTAAGCCAAGTTCTAGGGGAGCCAATCGTTATTAATACTGCCAGCGAAGCAGATGAGGTGTTATCTCACCTTATTCGCCCTATCCAGCATGGCCATACCATGCAGTCCATCCAGGAAAATTACCCTGAGACTGCGTGCAAATTAACCTCCAATTTCCATCTTAAGGAGGTCTTAGCACTATCACCCACTTCTGGGGGGATACTTGCAAAGGTCAAAGTGGTTATCCAAAAAGTTTGGGCGATGGCTATCTTAGATACAGGCTCCCAGTGAACTTAATCACCTCCAAGTTGATGAAAAAGATCAAACTTGCACCTGACCTGGAGTACAACCAAGACTTTGGAACCGCTGGTCCTAACAACACCCGCGCACTAGGTGCTTACTCATCCCTTCCCATTCATATTGGGAAGCTTATTCTATTGGCCCACAGTGGCTTTAGATAATAATAATTATGATATGCTTATAGGTACTCAGTTTATGATCGAGTATGAAGGCATCATAAACATAAAAAAAAGAGTCCCTATCTTTAATGAACTATGAAGTTCCATTAGTCTTATTCAACAGAGAACTCATCAAGAATGACTACACCTGCCTAGATGAATACCCCTCTTCCGCTTTGCCTTTATATTATGTCACCTCCAGGTGCAAGATTAAGAAATTGCACGATTTAGTGGAGGCTAGCGATGGTATTTCAAATTTTGCGGCAGATGAGGTGGTGATTAAGCCAGGTGAACAACAAGTGGTTGACACAAAAGTCACATCCCAAAACCCCTCCGATCTCTTAAGTGAGGCTGACTTTGAAGGAGAAGTTCAGGCTCTCAAAGTACAGCCTAAAAAAGAGAAGTCTACCTTTAAGCCCGTGGAGGCAGCCATTTCTTGTTCCAAGACTCAAGAGAATTGTTCTTCCAAGAATGCTACCCCTCGCGGACCTTGGTCTAAGCCTTCATGCACTGAGGATGAAGAATTAAATGCTGGAAAGTCTAGCCAAGCAAAAACAGTGACTAAAAAAGGCCAAGCTGCCAATGAGCTCTGAGCTCCTCTATCTTCTTACCAAGTGTCAGATAGGTTTTTATATTACCACAATTGCACAACTCCCCGAAGTGGCAAACTTGGATCAAACTGGGAGGGGCCATTTACCATCCTGTATAAGAGAGGAAATAAGTATTCTATAAAGTCTTTCACTACAAGAATTATCATAATCTGGGTACATGGCCGCTTCTTATGACCCTACACACCTCCCAACATTCTTGAGGGGGGCAATGTCAGACATTCTCCTTCTTGACTTAAGAAAAAGAATGTTGGAGGTATTAGTGCTCCCAAATCTGCTACCATAATTGGCCCATCTCCTTCCTGAACCTTAAATAATATTGTGGTTATTAATGATATGAGTACCAATGGCGAAAAGACCTTGGCAGATTCTCTGTGGAATCCTAACTATTGGAAAAATACAGTTTATCACAAAAATTGGCTTAAAAAGGTAAATACTAATAATAGAATTACTCTGACTTCTCAGCCAAATTTGAGGTGTTCAATATCGCATGGATCTGAACCTCCACGATGTGAGAAGATTTTACCCATCAATGATTGGGTGCAAATTAACAAATCATTATCACCCAGATCTGAACCCTCCTGAGGTGAGAAGATTTTACCCGTTGATGATTGGGTGCAAATTAACCAATCATTACCACATGAGTCTGACCACCGCTGAGTTGCAAAGATTTCACTCAATTATGATATAGTAAAAATTAACCAATCATTACTACATGAGTCAGACCACCGCTGAGGTGAAAAGATTTTACTCGCTGGTGATTGGATACAATTCATCAAATTGTTACCACACGGGTTGGTTTTGCCTCAAAATATTTATCCTCAATCTGATAGGCCAAAAGCCTATATTTCCTAATTTAGATAACTCAGCTTTATATTCTTTTGCCTCAGATACCCATGGTCTCAAGATCCAAACTAGTTTAAGTAAGAAAAACTAGTATTAAGAAAAAGGACCTTTCTTAGTTTTACCCCACTTAAAACAACAAAAAACATAAAAACTTTAATAAAGCGTTATTTTATACTTTTATTAAAAAGTAAGATTCTCACTCTGAGAAAATATATGTGGCATCCATTAGTGGATCCCACATGGAACATGGGTCCTAGGGGGACCATAAAAGATATTTCTCTGAGCAGAACAACCCATCAATTGGAAGAGATGGGCATCTTCAGCATATAGATTGTCAAGATATTGCTGATATAAAAAATTAGAATTTAACATATGAGCTGGACAAGAGGGGGATGTTGGACTTTTTATAATGGTCAACATTATCCAATTTGGTATAATTTAGCTCTAATTTATTCAAATTTTGGCGCAATCAATTTCTAAAACATGAAATAAGCTCTTTAAAGAAAAAAATCAAAAGAATGCTTTGAGCATAATAGTTTTAAGAGAAAAAATAAAAAACCAGTATAATAAATCTCATCTTTGCTGTGGGAAAGAATTTGATGGTAGTGACCTTCTGTCAAGGATGAGGAGGGAGATCAGGGAGCTCAAGGATGCGGAATCAAGATCCTGAATATGACAATGGGTCATATGCCCTGACCAGGGGGAAACTGGATTTCTGGACTAGCATCATCACAAGTAAATTGACTAGAATGGCATGGCAGTGGGTTGTGAGGACTGCGCTCTGAGGAGGCAGTAGCAAGAATTAAAGAAAGAGAACTGCTTGCCAAAGGTTGTTTTGAACAGTGTTGAGTGCAGATTGGATGTGCTCCACTGGAAACTAAGAAGTATTTGACCTGGTCTGAGGTGGCATTCTCTTTTCCCAATCCTATTCTCGCTGGAAATCTAGGCAAAAGGGGGTGACGTTTTGAGATTTTTGCCCACCTTTCCAGCTTCTTAGGTTATCTGCTGGTTCTCTAGGGGATATGTCCCACTAGCAAATGAATTGGATATTGGTTGACATCAATTTCAGGTTAATATTGTCGAGGATCTTGGGTAATTCTCCAGGTTTGGATCCATTGGGAATTTGATCTGCACAAATGCTAAGATCTTGTTGGGTAGAGTTGCCGATGATGTTGGGGCATCTAAGGTTGATCATGATTAAAAATCAAGTGTACCAATTGGGATTGGTCAGGTTTAATCACTGCCTAATTGGGAATTTAATAAAGCAATTATGAGGCGAGTGATGCTGCCTGCAACTAGTGAATCAATAAGTTTGTTTGTGATCTGCTATAATGTGTAAAGAGTCCCATTACCTAATCAGGTTGCTAGTTGAATGTGGTTGTTTGATTTTGTTGATCGGGAACATTAGGGACATATTTTCTGGCCCTTTCCATTTTTAGGTCTCTAGGATGTTTGATGGAGGAATCCCTAACCCAATGAGAAATATTATCAATGGTAGAGACATCATAGGGAAGTTCAACAGCAACGGCTGTCATTTCATGGCTGAGGCGCCAACCAAGGAAGTGGGCACCAAATTCCCCCTATAAATTTCCTAGTAACTTTATTAATAAAGGAGAGATAAAAAAGATCAATCAAGATTAATATGATTGCTATTAGTTTTAAGTTCTATTCATCTTCAGTTAATTATAGTTGTAGTACAATAATTGTGGACTATTTTTTGTGTATAAAGATTAAGGATTAGATATCCTTAGAAGAGAAGAAGACCTTTGACTTACATCCAGTACTAAAAAAGACCTTTGACTTAGATCTACATGACTCAGAGTGATGAGGGATAAGGCTAGGAACCTCTCTTAATCTAGAGTGAATTAAGTTCAGCTGGAATAGGTAAGAAGTCCTTAATTGTCAAATCAGTATTTTTGGATTTTTCCAAGCTTAGCGTTGGACCACATCTGGTTTAATTATTAAACTATAGATAATAGTTGTCATACTATTATTGCTCATATATATTTATCAAGCCACGCGAATTGTGCACATGCCAAACATGTGTAGTTAACTTCTGGGAACAATCCTCAAAAACCAAGATTTTAACACCAGTGAACATGAAGAAGTACATTAAACCTTAGTCCAGTTTAGCTGTTCATTAGTCTCATACTTCTCTCTCTGTTAAGTCTCCAGAATTAAAGTCCTTTTCAGCTTATCATTGTCATGGAGCGTGCTGATAATAAGGCTTTCCTGGAACTCAGGGTGAGTGAACACCCAGAACCCCAGCCAGAGTAACTCAGGTATAGCCATCTATATTGATGGATGGGAAAGGCAGAAGGCAGATGAAAAGACTAGCCAGGGTTTCTAAAATTGAAAAACACTGACACTAACCTTGAGCTGAACCCTTACACTCAAAATAAATTTGTAATTTATAAGGATTTTATAAAATCTTAAATGGCAGAAAGGAAAAATGTGACAGTGGAACCTGTTGGGTTCCGCTGCCTTATAAGCTCTCAATAAACCAGGAAATTGAATTATTGTATTCACTATTGGAAATAAATTTGCATCTGATTACATTGGATTGACATCCTGAAATTTTTATGACGCTGAATTGATCCTGGCATGACCAGCTGACTTACTCTTGAATTTTGACACCAACTTAGCCCTCCCAACATGATTTCGCTTGGCAGAACAGCATCACTTCATCTGGAAAATGACTGGGTGCACACTTGGCCAGGCCACATATGGCTGGTCCCATTGAGTTGAGAAGGGATTTGTTGTACCCATACAAATCAGAGACAGCCCCATTACTAATGGCGATGAAGGGGCATGGCAGTCTGGAATCCCATACCCATACCCAAAACTAATTTACTCAATTAACTTTCAGTGGATCCTAATTTAATTATATTTCCAAAATCTAAATTTCTAGAGACAACCTTCTAGGGGGCAGAATCACTGCCAACCCTCTGCTGGTGGTGGCCCCTACCGCCACCACTTGCCCCCACACACCTTGGATTTTCCACACCAGCTCATGAGTAGTTGGCTGGAAGAAAATGATGTAATCTTTAAGGGATACACCATCACTCACCTCTAATCTACCACATGGGCTAAATCGCCCAGGGTGATGAGAGGGACAGCCGCGACTTTTTCCCTTCTTAGTACAAATTGGATTTTCTCCCAATTCAGCCGCAGGGTGTCTTTCCAAGATTTACAATCCTAAACTGTAACAACCCATGACCTGAAAACTGTCCCATAAAGCACATCCCTTTGAGACTAAGGCCACATTCCATCCCTTTGATTCTATCTCCTAAAATCTTTTTTTAGTTATAAATTTTTCACCTTGTCAAGTGTTTTAACCTATGGACGTGTATATCCTTATCATTTCTACTTCTTTTAAAAATTCTAAGATTTTTCAAAGCTAATTTAGATATCAATATTAGCTCTAGGTCATGACCCTGATTTGACACCTCCAAACTACCATTTGAGGTCCCCCTCTTATAAGGATTTACCCTTCCTTGTAGGCAATTGACCAGATTACTATGCCAGTAAAATGAGATATAAAAGTAAGACTTAGAAAACAGCTTGGAAGCTCTAGTGTACATGGTAGGGCCTAGAACGTCAGGGGCACAGTATTCTTAAAACTCTTTAGAGTGAGGTTCTAGGAAAACTTGAGGGATCTAAGTGTTATGGAGCATACCAAAGGTCACACAATCATGCAGAGTGTAGAAGAGGGGCAACCATTGGTTTTGTTAAGTGGTATCAATGGGGGGAAGGGGGGCCATAAGATGATGATATTTTAGATAATGCATTTGTATTACTTATTTAAAAAGGAGAACTGGTATTGGCCCAATGTATAGGCATGAGTGGGCTAAATTGGGAGGTATACTATGTAATTAGTCATCCACAGAAAAGGAATTAGCAGTTATTGCAATAAAGTGCATTGGATAATAGTGGGGATGTAACCTGTTGGAGTTGGTGAATACATACTTAATACTATTTATTGCAATTACACAAAAGTGCAAAGCTCCTAAGGATTACTAATCAAACAGGCACATAATTTAAAAAGTACTAGTATATATCTTATCTATAATGAGGTAAGCAAAGTAAATACTCTGCAATTCACCAGTCACGATAGAGGGATTCTTATATCATAGGGGTCTCAAATGGGGATTCAGAAGCCTTAATTAAGGGTCTAGACCTAAGGCCTATATTGAAACTGATAGCCACACAATTTATATTAAAAGCCTTGTAGAAAAATTAACCAGGGGCTCATGGAAGACGCGTCCAATTGACTGAGATCTCTGCCAAGGGGCTAAATTTTAGATTAAAATCAGAATTTGGAAGAATAAATTAAATGGATAGAATGGGACTTCAGGTTTAAATAAATATGTTGTATAGGTCATCATGCAGGTAAAGGGTTAATTACAGGTCAATATAATCTGCAAAGGTCAGCCAATTTTAAAGATTCACCAGAGGATAAGTATGAGGCTTGTGATTAAATGATCTTTACCTAGGGGTTTTGTGGCTTGTTAAGTTCATTATGAGCTCATAATTGGACCATACTGCGTATAGGTGGATACCGCTATGTGAAGTAGGGGTTTTAATATATGACTGTGAGGGGGATTTGTGAAGACTGGGGCTGTATGGGATACCCCTGGTGGACCAACAATTCCTTACACATAGAGGAATCTTTAATTGTTATCAATATGTAAAAAGAGTGTAGGGGTAGGTTAAATGAGAGAAGGGTTCTAGGAAAACAATTTGTACCCAGCACTCATCTGCTATGTGGGACAGCTCCACCGTAAGGAGGGGCTTAAAAGAAGGGCAGTGAGACCCTTTCTTTCTGATAATGTTGGCAAAACAATCAAGCTTTATGGAGAAATCAAGGACTTGATATTTTTGTATAATATTGTTTTAGCATTTCAATTTATAAAAACTTTCCATAAAAAAATTGCATGCCATAAATCAAAAGCTTCATTGTCAAGCTCAAAATGAAATTACTTACTATTTTTTCTCTTACCAACACAGAAAAGCTTTACATATATTTAGATGCTTCAATTATAGTAGAATTCTAATACTTCAAGTTTCTATTAGTACAGTAAAATAAAAAATTTATAATATAGTCAATTCATGTTTTTTAGTTTAGAAATATTGTGATGGTATTAAAGCTTAATTTAAGACTATAAATACATATCAAGGGACCATCTAGTACTAAAAAAATACATATCAAATAAATTATGCTATAACAAAATGTATAGAAACAACAATATACACGTTCTCTTTAGAAAAATCTAATAATAACATTGTGAAATACTTAACCAGTAACTTATCTATGAAAAATAGTATCTCTTATATATAAGTAAAAGTACCATAGTTTAAGTATATGTATATAAGTATACTTGTTTTTAAAATAGCTTATCTCATATAAGATTTAAGGTATAGAAAAGAAATTAATATTTTTATAGGTCTTAAGATGTATAGCCAGATTTAAGCTATTTATTTTAATTTCATAACTTTAATATTATACTAGAAAAAATGTTACTTAACCTTAAAATGATTATAATAGTAAATCAGCTAAAGCTTAAGAAAAATATTATTAGCTACTTAAAATTTTAATTAAAAATATGTGTAAAGTCTCATAAGCTTTATTGTATCCTAATATTTCCAACAACTCAACTTATGCAATTTGCTTGATATGCTCACATAAATAAACCAATGAGAAGGGATGACATAAATGAAAAGGAACTCTTAATATGTGAGGGTAACATCAGCAATACATGTATTTAGAAAAAGAATAATGTGTGAGGTGGTATCTGAGGTGTAATATAGAATTACATCAGCACAGCAAAGAAAAAGAAAGAGGTATTCTTTTTAGCACTAGTGGTGCCCAACCCAAAAGGGGGAGCCACCACGCATCTTTATTTGTACATGAGCCAAATAAAGGGATTATTAAAAATAAAAATTCCTAATATAGCCCCTAAGTTATCAGCCTAGGAAGCCATATCAGAAGGTGAGGAAGCTTTAGGGAAACTTTTGTACAGTGCCCGCTTTAGCTGGAAGATCATGGCAGACAGCATAGGGATTGGGGCATCAGCAACATGTGGCATAAGGAGGTACAATTGGGGGTTTTATTCATTAATGATGCCGGCGGTTTCCATCGCCTCAACGTATTGAGAAAGTTGATGCTCAGCAAAAGTGATGAGAGATGGCACACAAGTGTAAGGCTTATTGAGCTTTTGGGTTTGGGGATAGTTGGGGTCAAAAAGAGAGGTTTTTGCTGCATCAATGCAGGCACAGCTTACACTAAAAGTGAGCTCCTCAATTTCATATTTTGCATCCTCATCAAATAACGGGGAAAAAGAAAGAGGTATATAAAACTTTATAGTAATAATTTAGTTAGTTATGGTGATATATTTTTAAAACTTACTTTAAGTGGGTCATAGTATATTAAATAAGAGCAATAAAAGATAAATTACAACACATTTGTTGGTAGTTGCTAGGGATTCTGACATGACTCTAGGCATTGACCACCCTCTTAAGGAGGATAAGGCTCAATCATGGGCGGCCAAGATGTATGGGAACATAATTTGATTAAGCCATAAATTAAAATTGGGTTTTAGTTATGTTAAAGATCAAAGGGTTGGGTCCTAAGGTAATGCCATATTAGCACCTAAAGCGGTAAGAGTGAGAAGATTTGATGTCTGTGATGCTGGACAAGTTCAGTTACTTTTAAAATCAATTAGAGCAAGTAAAACTAAACCTCATTTAATTATCCAATAGAAGCTGCTCCAAATCAAGTATACTCAGTCTTGGCATTTCATCTCATATAGTATTGCCCTAATGGTTGCCTTGAGTTTATGTCTAAAAAAGAGTGTTTAGGATCACCCAATACACCCTGTTAGACCAAAGAGCTCTAGTAAATATCCTTATTAGATGAAGATATTATCTATTAAAGTTTATAGCTATAAATCTTATAAACTACATTTAAATCACTAACTTTTTATTACTGTTAGTCAACTTACTACAGAACGTTTATATACATAAAAGGTTTATAGTTATTATAAAAACGTATTCTTCTTTGTTCCATTATGGCTAAAATGCTTGAAAGATCAAGTCTGGAAACTTGAATTATAACCTCTTTGAGGCTGCAAATCATTCATGCAGAGCAACCAGCTTGTACTTCTATTTGTTAGGTCGCGCCCTAAAACACACAACTTTCCACTGTTTATACCAAGGAGACCTTATCTTCTAATCACTTCATCTCTACGGCATAATATATCATTTATTCACTTTATTATCTTTGTTTTACCCTACTTTGCCACCTTTAAGTGTCATGGAAACTAGGATGCAAAAAGAGTTAAACATTAAGTCCCATGGAACAAAAATAATAAATGGTAAAGCATTTAAAGTTATAATTTGTTAACGCCTGATGTGATCCTTAATATGAAAAAAATATAGGTTTCACTTAAAGGCATAAGGAATAAGGTACAGAAAAGGAGGGATATAAGTCACCAAAATTCCCAAAAGGTTCAAAGAGCTTTACAAAATTTCACAATTTGATAATTAAGTCATAAAGTGGTTAAAAGAAAAACAGACAAATTCACCTGTTTCTGCATCATCAAGTAAGCTCCAAATAACTGTGTAGAACCATATGGTAGGCTCAGAAATTCTGGTGTGTTTTTATCACAAAATATGTAATATTAAATAGTGTATTATGAAGAAACTTAAGTTTCTAGTTATGCAAGTATACTTAGAAAAGTAAGGACTAAAGTTCTAAAATTTTGCTTATATCAAAGTGAGAAATTGAATGGATGGGCTAGGTCCTTAAATAAATCTTAGCTCTATAACCGTAGGTAATCTTCTCAATCCCATTGTGTTAAATTTTGACCATGTATCTAACCTTGTATTTTGGTATTTTTGGATTTCTTTAACTTTGGGTACTTCTTCTCAATTGGGAAATTTTGTAGGGATATCTCAGTTGGAAGAGCCACAACCCATTTTTTGCCTATCACCCATAGAGATGTCATTATTAGTTTCAAGTAGTTTGCCCTCTTTTTTGCCTATGTACCCAGGACTTTTTTAAGGAAGATCTATACCCAAAATTATAGCACTAGCTTTGACATCACCCTCCACTATTTGACGTAGAATCTCTCATCCTGAGGGGACGCCGGAAGGGACAGAGTTCTTTTAGGTGTCTGGAAGCTTCACTTCTGCAAGTTTTTAGGGTGAGGACATGAGGCTATAGCAGAAGTGAAGCTTCCAGACACCTAAAAGAACTCTATAACTAAAACAGAAGCATATATCATATCCCTGAAAAACACCCAGCTATTCTAAGTTTCTGCATACCCCTTCCAAAATAGAAAAATATGTAGATGATGGAAGGAAAGTTTTGAGGCTAGAATGGCATCATTCTCAAACTTAAGCCTACAACTTACCATGATAGGATTTGGGGGATGTGGCATTGTAAACTTTTGGGTAAGTTTTCTGCACAGGTTGGTTGTTGAATAATAAAACAAACACTAGTTGTATGATGACAACTAGTAGGTTGAGTCTTCAAAAGTGGTAACTAATCAACTATGGCAAACTGTATTTTAGAAAAACAACTAGGGACCTTTGTTCCCTTCAATCTTCAATTTTAGAAGTAAATATAAATATATTTTAGTTGAATTCTGCTTTTTATTAGAAAATGCTAGGGGTTTTTATAGGCAGAAGGCGGACAACTTTTCAGATAATTCTCTGAAAATCAACTGATTAGTCCCCAAAACTTCTACCCTTGAGATTAACTTCCAATAGTAGCGAATATCTTCATCTTAACTAATCACCAGCAGTGTAACTTTTCACAGATCAGCAACCATCCCCATGTGTTAGGAACTGTATGCAGATGGTCTGGGGGCCTGTTACCTGATTACTACTACTAGCTACCGCCAAAAAAGCGTAAAACGCTTCAGTAGCTTCATTAAACCGACCCTAATCATTCAGCACCTCTACTGTAACAATTCATTATAGCAATCTGACTATCAGCAATCAGGCCCTCATCAAATTGCTTATTTAACATTTTCAGGAATGATTCCTGACAAAATATCAATCAAAACATTTGTCAGATTATGTCCTTTGATAAATTTCGACTACTAATTTAGTTGGAGGATGATCCCTGTTGAAATAGTAATCAGATACCATCATCAGATTAGGTCCTTTGGTAAATTATGACTAATAATTTAGTCAGGGAGATCCTCAATGAAATATTAATCAAAACCATCCGTCAGATTATATCCTTTGATATTTATGACTAATAATTTAGTTGGCAACCATTGCCAAACAATTGGTTGCTTTAACAACCGTCAATTTTCTAATTGGAAAGTGAGAGGGTAATGTGGTCAACCAAATTCCCAACACATCCCCCCACTTGACCAGATTACTTAGAGAGACAGTTTTTCAGAAGCACTTGCTTCTTCTCAAGACTTAACTAACAAGCTAGTTCAGAGGTCCATCTATCAGACTTAACCATCTCATTAGTTCAGAGGTCCCCTTCTCGCTGCCACCTCTGTTGAGCGTGGTCATATGGCCTCATGCCATACCAGGACTATTTGGCCTCAACACTGGCCATAGCCTGGAAAACCTGTACTCCCCCAGGTTGGGCTTCCGTTTGGGATCAGAGCGGATCTTCTTCATTTCTAGGGACTACTCATGGTGGATCTAGTTTCAGACCATCCTGATCCTACCAATATACTTTAGCGCCTCAGGACTAATTCTAATGGACCCAGTTGCAACCCAAGCTGGCCCTGCTAACAATAGTAGGGAACAATGCCCAATGATTTTGAGTATGAGTAATTAAAATTTGATTTTTTTAATATATTTTCGAAAATTATTGAATTATTTTCCTTTTTTATGTTTTTTATACTGGTGTTTAATTTTTTCTTTTTTGTATATATTCTTTTTAGCGCCAATTCTTAAATAATTGCTATGAACTCAGTTAACTATATGACCTTTAAGGATATTTTTGATTGTATAGGAATCCATTGCCAATTTATAAATTATTTTAAAATACCCTATTCATAAGAAATCCAGCTTATTTCATTGGCTGAATCCATGCATGTCAAAATAGGATGCTTTATCCCCAACTTTGCATCTTTTTATGGGCGATCACTTTTTATCATCATACGTTTTAGCCTGGATCCTTTTCCAGAGGATTTTGGCATTTTTCCCAGATTGGCTAATAGAATAAAATTTCCCCATGACCAGAAATTAGGATCCCTGGAGCTACCCAAGGTTCAATTCTCGATTTTCACCAAAAGCCTCAATCTCTATATATAATTGCTCAGGAATTCTAGAGTCAGTCCAGTATTGACCACTGTCTGCATCCCAGGTGGTAGGATTAATTCCTTCTTTACTTGGATTGTAATCCCTCAGTTTTCATTCATGCGTTTTGGTAAAGGGTGGATCTTTTTCTCAACTAGTTTATAACCAACAGAAAGGATGTCATCCTTATATATCACATTTATGAAGTTATTTCTCCAAATGAGGGGGGCATCCCCCTACTGATGATAGATCAATGGTAGCGTCTGGCCCAAGACTATCATAGTATTCGCCTCAAAGTCACTCTTTACTCTATACTTCCACATGAAGTCAGTGCCAATGAGAACATTGTGATTTTAATTAGGTAGAACAATTGCTGGCTCAGACACAACTAGAGATCCAAAACGAATAGGTAAGGCACTATAAGCCCCACAGGAGGTAGTAAGGTTGGGCCCAGCGGTACCATACTTCTTTCAATGTGCTATATCTGGTGAAATATTAAACGTTTTACCAGTTTGGTAGACACGATATTGATTGGTGCACCACTATCAATAATAGCCCTTACTGCTACTCAGTTAACCAAAATGCCAGTATAATTACACTCAGAATAGTGGGAAATGTCGTTTACTGAATGTATAGCGGCATTGATTGAAAATCCAGAGTTTTAATAATTTGGGCTGATATATTAGGAAATGAATCCTTGATGGTAGTGATAGGAATTAAAACGTTAACGTCTTCCAACTTCATCTTTAGCAATTTGTCTTGGTCATCAGCATTTCAAGCCTTTTCCAACAGTTGATGAGCGTAGGGTTAGAAAACTTCTGATATAATTTCAGGATATATTGCATTTGCTTTTAATTGAGTTATAGCATGGATATTTGGACCTGTGCTCTGCTGGGGAGAATCATGAACAGGTTCATCTATGAACAAGTCGGATGCATTAATTTTGTCAAACTTGTCTGGGTGAACTGGGCAATTTGCAAATTTAGATCATTCCTCATCTAGACTGCAGGGCCTTTTCCTGACACCTCATAGGTATTGTCTTCCTGAACAAAGTTCACCTGATCTTTTGGTTTCTTAGTCCAGCACTGGGCAGCATAGTGTCCAGTATTTCTGCATCTGTTACAAGTAATGTGTGTGGCAATATTAGGCCATTTCAGAACATCAGATTTTTTTCCCCATTTGATTGAATAATCCTTTTTGGGCTTGGAAACTTTTTTACAAATTTGAATTAAAAAGCTTTTATTGTTTTACACTTCAATTTGGTGCATCAAAATTGGAAGCCAGTTCTTTCAGCTGCTCCACCATTTAAGTTGTAGTGTTACTACTGGTAAAGGTTGATGACATGGATTGGTGCAAATCCTGATAGGGTCAGAGTGCTGCCTTCATGGTGATGCAGGCATCAAAATCGCTCAGGTTATAAGCTCCCATCAGGATTTGCACTTCTTCATAAAAAATGGTTGGTAAATTCTCTTAATGTTCATCTTTTCAGAATTGTATTCCCATGAACTTCTGCTTTCAGTTGACCAATCATTCAGGGCTTTTGAATTCCTTCATAATTGCATTTTTTGCTTCATTATAGGACCAGTTTTCCCCTCGCAAATGGGGTAATACCAAGTTTAGACAAGTGGTGTCTAAACAATTGATAACAGTAACAGCTTTTTGGCAATCACTGCAACTGAACATGGTCATTTCAAACAATCTGAAGAAAGGCGGGGCATTATCCCAATGAAAGGGTGGCAATTTTGGGGTGAGCCTAAATTCCTCAGTTTCCACATGCTCAGTTGTAGGACGATTAGTGCAGTTAGCCATTCTAGCGCCAGTTGGTGTGTTGTTGGGGGTCATCGTAAAGATGGCAGCATAGGCACTTGGCATATTTTGAGTAGGCTGAATGCTCCAGATATTTCTTTCATCTTTGTATAGGTCCTGATCCCCAATCTCCATTTCCACATGAATACAAGTACACTGATGTTTTTCCCATTCTTTTACTTGTTTCTGGAGCTGACTATATTTTTCCCATAATATCTTATTTTTTCCAGCCTCAGCTTGAAATGCTACTTTGAGCAGGAGTAGAAACCTTCTCCACTTTAAAATATTGTTACTCTGACTTAGATGTTTTTCTGAATAATCCATTATTAACTTCTGTGACAAGGTTGGCATCTTCTTCCACCTTGGTAACATGATTCTCCATTTGGGATAAATCAGCTTGAGCTGCTGACATTAAGGGGTTTGATTCACACTCTCCAGCTCACTCCATAACTGCTGAATCTCTCCATGCACAGATGACATGATGGTAATTCTTGACAAGACTCAACTAAACCCCCTGTAGTGAGCACTGAGTGTAAACTTTTGGGTAAGTTTACTGCACAGGTTGGTTGTTTAATATTAATAACACTAGTTGTATGGCGACAACTAGTAGGTTGAGTCTTCACAAGTGGTAACCAATCCATTATGGCAAACTGTATCTTAGAAAGACAACTAGGGACCTTTGTTCTCTTCAATCTTCAATTTAGAAGTAAATATAAATATATTTCAGTTGAATTCTGCTTTTTATTAGAAAATGCTAGGGGTTTTTATAGGCAGAAGGCGGACAACTTTTCAGACAATTCTCTGAAAATCAACTGACTAGTCCCCAAAACTTCTACCCTTGAGATTAACTTCCAATGGTAGCGAATATCTTTATCTTAATTAATCCCCAGCAGTGTAACTTTTTACAGATCAGCAACCATTCCCATGTGTTAGGAACTGTATGCAGATGGTCTGGGGGCCTGTTACCTGATTACTACTACTAGCTACCGCCAAAAAAGCGTAAAACGCTTCAGTAGCTTCATCAAAAAGACCCTAATCATTCAGCACCTCTTCTGTAACAACTCATTATAGCTATATGACTATCAGCAATCAGGCCCTCACCAAATTGCTTATTCAACATTTTCAGGAATGATTCCTGACAAAATATCAATCAAAACATTTGTCAGATTATGTCCTTTGATAAATTTCGACTACTAATTTAGTTGGGGATGATCCCTGATGAAATAGTAATTAGATATCATCATCAGATTAGGTCCTTTAATTAATTATGACTAATAATTTAGTTGGGAATGATCCCCAACAAGATATTAATCAAAACCAACCGTCAGATTATATCCTTTTGATACTTATGACTAATAATTTAGTTGGCAACCATTACCAAACAATTGGTTGATTTAACAACTGTCAGTTTTCTAATCTTCAAGAGAGATGGATAATGTGGTCAACCAAATTTACAACAGGCATGGGACCAGAGTAGGGGGTTAGCAGTACTTTTGCATAGTTTAAAAAGGATTTTAATAGTAGGAGGTAAGTCAAGTTGATAGGCATCTGGACCACCTTACAAATTAACCTGAATGGTTAACACGCTTGGGTCCAAGCTTTCAACAGTTCTTTTTAAAAGAGGGTTCTTTGCCTTGACCATGATTATGTCCCCATATTGGCATTCAGGACCATTTTGACGTTTAATCTCCATATTATTTGTAAATCATCAAAGCATCAACCAAGTGATTCTTCAAATTATTGATGAACTCCCTCAGCTATCTGATCTTATCTTTTGCTGCCACCACTTATGTATTAGGACAAGGAACAAGATTATTACTGGTATTATAGCCATAGTTAGCAAGAGATGGATGTGTACAAATATGTGTGCATCAGATTTTTACAAAAACTGAGCTAAGGGCAGGTATAAGGCCTAGTTTTCATGTACATAGTTTTTATAGCTTCAGAGTGATTACACTAAACTTTAGTTCACTCTCACTGTCTGGCCGTCTGACTAATGGTGTAATGAGGTAGAGCAACATGAGCGAACTTGGAGCAAGGACAGTAATGCCTCCCAGAAGTGAGACGTGTATTGGAAATTCCTATCACTTAGAATTTACTTGGGTATCCCATTCAGAAAGAAGATGAGGCCCACAAACTGTTGAGTAGTTTAACAGAAGTTATGTTGGTATGGAAAAGGACAAATTGAGCTATATTAGTGAAGTGGTCAATAACCACTATGACAGCATCATAACCTCATAAAAAGGGAGCTGTTTTACAATAAACCATTGACATGGAGGTCCAGGGACCTTCTGATGCTTGGAGGGTGGACTAGAGGTACCATGGCCTTCTGACCACTGGCATTGGCACAAATACAGGTCAGAAAATTTCATAAATTTTACAATATGCATCATTGGGTACTATGCTACTATGCCAGGCCAACATGTATATATTTCTGGCCCTTGCTTTTTTTATCACCGGCTACCTATCATTAAAAGTTTGGACAGACAATATGCAAATTGAATATGGCACCAAGAGTTTTAGGGCTTAATAGGGACAAATGGTAATTTAATACCCACATATTTATGTGATAAATTATAATTAAATGCACACATTTCCCATCCCAAACCCTTATTTGCACTTGCAGTTAAGGTAAGTTCACGCAGGGTTCCTTGTAGCTCCAATTATATGGGTGGTAGGCTGACCACCCTCTAGATGTAATCACCTGAGGATGCCTATGCTCGTAGGACCTTTAGCCTACTTATAAATGTCCAGGTTAAAATCAACTGTAATCATTTGAAAGTTATTATATAGATAAATTCTATTATATTAAAAACCAACATATAGTAAGGAAGACATAACTTATGTATTTCAAAGAGACTAGAGTATACTAATCACAAGGATTATGAAGAGTAATGGGAGTATGTGAGTTTTAAACTGCTTGAGGCTGCATCAGTGGCAGTTGGTTTACAAAAGGATTTTAGTATAGCATTTCTCAGATTAATAGTAAACAATTAATCAATAAATAGGTATTAAAAGTTAGTTTTTACAACACTGGTGAGACAGTAGCTTGATGTGGATAAATTCAATCCCTAAGTGGAAAGAGCTTCGCTCACTGCACACCTACTAGCTTGGATAGAGTAATCTCAGATTATAGATTCATTAATTTGGCAATTTACAAATTTCTGGTCCTGTCAATTTATCAAGGGTTCAAATCTCTAAAAGGTATCTAATTGGTTTCATCATCAAATAATCCATGTATATCAATCATCACATTCCACTCAATATCAGATCGGAATACCATATAGTAACAAGTAGATTAAACTTCATTACACCAATTAGATTCTATACTGATCTCCAGACAGCCTCATGGACCTGTATATGCAGATACCCTTTTCTTTGAAGCATCTGAGGCTATTTACTTGGGTGAGCTAGACCTGACCTTTGACTCAGCCCCAAAGTTATTTATAAACTCAATCACTGACCAAGGCTGACCTCAACTAGGGATGAAACCCCAACAAGCAGGATTTTATGTGTACTTGGCCAAGCCAGAGATTAGACCTTTCCAGCTTTAGGATCTTCTTATGAGCACTGTGGGTTTGTCCTTTATTAGGTAACGGCAGATGGGAGGATCATCATGCTCCTTAATTACTTCTTCCCTAAGGGGACTGGGAGTACCCACCACTTTCCTTTATGCAAGATGACACAATATAAAAATTATAATCCTTGGTTAATAAAAGATCTTTTCCCAACGGCAAGCTGCTTTGATCTTATCATATTTGGTTGAGACGGTATATGAGACCTAACTCTAGAGAAAAACATTTCCTCTTTGGATGATGAGGCCAAGATAAGGATGTAGGCACTTGGGGTGGGAGCTCTCAATGCCTTCTTCAGGTATTATCAGCAATTGAGTGTTGTGTGCCTCCACAAGGGATGGGCCTGGTACAAAGTCAGGCTTCTAAGAAAGTGCATCTGGAAAAAGGTTGTTACTGTCCTTTACAAAGTATAACTAAAGTCAAAGTTGAAATAATTTTTAGCTAACGGGATTTTGAAGGGTTAGTTTTGAGGTGCACAATAGTAAAGCAATACTCTATGGTCTGACTAAAAAGTGAAAGCCCTTGGAATCCATGCAGGTGGTATCTCCAGTTTGCATGGCTTCATCTTCTTCCAAGAGTTATTTATCATAAAAGGCGTACTTCGTTGTGCTAGGGACAACTTCTTAAGAAGTAAGCTACATGTTACTTATTTAAACATCATCATCTTGCAAGAGAGATGTACCAAAATAAAAGGTTAAGACATCTGTCACAACAATAAAATGAAAGTCCTGGGTCAGCATGCACTAGTTGTGATTGAAAAGAGGGTTGCCTTGACAGAAGTCGAAGCAGCGTGCATACAGCATTCCAACATTAATTTCTTTTTAAAAGTAGCATAGTGGGGTGCGGACATCTCATAAAACTGTATCTTATTCTCTTGAGGAAGTTGCATGTCCCAAGGAAGCTTCTCAAAAATCTGATAGGGAGATAGGCGTGACCCAGTCAAAAATGGAGGCCTCCTTGTCTGAGTCAATATAAGCCCCTTTGAAAACATTATGTTGCCAAGAAAGTTATATTAAAACTTGAAAAGCTCGCATTTGCTACCCTTAACTATCATATTTGACCTTGAGAGACGATCCATGACTGCTGAGAGGTGCTGGTAATAGGAGGTGAGGTCTGTTGAAAAGAATGATAGTATTTATGTATGTATAACATACTCCTAAAGATCACCTAAAACAGTCAATTAATTTTTTAAAGCAATCTGGGGCATAGTATAAACCAAATAGGCATGACTCAGAACTGGTAGATTCCCTTCCTGGTGTGAAAGGCTGTGAGAAACTCCTGTCCTTCTTTGATGCAAATCTGGTAAAAGCATTCAGGCAGTCAAGTTTGACATGGACTCAAGACTTTAACATAACAGGCGATCTGTTGCTCCAAGGGCAGTGGTTGTGGGTTAGAGACTGTCACATTTTTAAAATTCTCAATTTCTATACAAGGCCTGAGGGCCATCTAACTTTTCAATGAAGAGAAGGGAGCATTTTGGGGAAGACTATATAACTACTTAGACCTTATTCAACATATCTGACACCTATTTGTCCAAGTCAGCTTATTCCCTCAAGGATAAGGGGCATATAGTTGAGAGATCTTCAATAAGTTTACAGTTAACTTGATTTAAAATCAAACTTTGTATGTTCAATAGTAGTGGGGCCTTAGAGGCATCAAAAATTTGTCGTGAGACTTAGTACATTCTGGTAAATCCAGTGGAGTGAAGGTAGCAGTTTTCAGAGATGCAAGCTGCAAAAAGGGCGCAAGCCATCATCATGACGTGGAAGGTGTTTAAATCTAGGCAGGGGCGTTGTATTTTGGTGCACAGGTACTACTAAAAATAGAAGGTAATGTTAGATGAAAGTAACCTTGGAAAACTTGAAAAAAGAAATTTTTTTGGAAAGAATGTTTTATTTATGATAATGAAAAGCACACTGTAGTATATACTATCTACAATGGCTCCGTGGCTCACTAAAGTGAATCTTTTTTGCCTTAGGAGCTTTAATACAATGTAAAAAAAGATTCCCTTACAATTATCAATTCTTCTTAGAATGCTATTTTCTTCATTAAAATTCTTATTGGAGCAAACTAGGGTTACTAAGCATCAACTAAGAGTGGTAAATTAGAGGAGTAATATTCACCTTATACTAAAGGAATAAATTACTAGGGCTCAGGGTATTTACATAATAGTGGTAACAACAAATTGCAATTGGGACACCAGCGGATGACCATAAAAATAGGACCTCTTATTAATAAATCTATGCCAGCGTGGAGCAAGTTAAAATACTAGGGCTAGGTAAATAGTAGCAGATATGAGCCTCAAGGCCACTATCCCCGAAGATCACCAAATTAAGGCAGCAAAAGTTGCACTGGTGGGAGTTTAAGGATTCTATCCACTGTCATAGTTACTTATAAACGAAGGCTCTGAGGCGAACACTAAAAATAATTTAATACAACTTTGCCACTCCCTAAAAACAGGGCCCACAAGGTGAAAAAATTTATAATACCCAATTAAACCTTTATTTGGATACTAACTTAGATATTAAGATAGAAAAATATTAATTCAACAGATGGTTGGTCAAACCAATTGCAACAGAATGTCCTGAGTTTCATAAATCATAGGAATTGCAATAGTGATATTGTCTGTCAGACAACCAACGTGCCAAGGAAAGACTTGGCTTCCAATGGGGATATTCTAATACCCACAACAGCATCCACAGTCCACATGGCATAGCTGTTTTGAAGATTCTAGAGTAAAATCCACTGGGAGAGAGGTGCAAGAAATATTGATTAATGGACATAATCATCATATCAAACGTTAGACTGAGCATTGTCAATATCCTTGATCACACTTCACACTATGGATGACTAGTTGGGCTGGGTGGAAGAGGCAGTTCTAACCATCCTGGGTGTACATTGGAGCCAAAGCCTAGATTCTTCTGGACAAACACTTGATAGCAGGGAGCATCAACTGCATTGTCAAATTTTGATCCTAGTAGTTTTCCTAATATGCACATTCATCATATTAAGTTTTCAATTTCCTCTTGGTTATGGCGGATCAAATTGGTTGATTGGATATTAAACTCAGGGTGATAATCTGAGTACACATTTCATTAGTCAGATGAAGGTTGCAACATTTCTTGGAGATGATTCCTGAATTTTTTTGCTAAGGGAGACTAAGGCTGTAAAACCAGAGAGATGGTCACGTCCATTACCAATAACAGTGAGTGTGAGACCTCCATAGGTCGTGGTATTTCTATCAGGGATGCCAGAATCTTTTATAGATTTATTAGTTTTAAAATATTTTAGCAAAATTAAAGTCTATCTAGAATATGACAAAATAACCCAGTACAATATCTTTAAAAGCTCCAGGCTTTTATAACTTCAGGGAATTGAGTAGAGGGGATTGCAGAATAATTTTGACAAAATAATGCACATATCTTCTCCAGAGGCAGGATTATTTGCACAAGATCGCAGTTTGACAATTGTGGGTGGATCTTTTGTGGTTCACGCTGGTGAAATTTACTAAAAAGTAAGGGCACCAGCATCCTTAAGTTGTCTTTGATATTTGTGAAAAGATTTTTTTTGACCATTAGAGGCTTCTGTTAGATTGTTTATATATCTACTCACTCTTTGAGGAACTAATTTTAATCCACTGATTCAATTGTGTATTTCATTTGCTCAAACTTATGATTTTCTTTTGATAAAAGTTGTTCAAACTAAGAGTTATAATGGATGTAAATTTCCCCCTATTTTAGCTATCTAAAATCAAGGTCGGGAGAAGTGGCGGATGCCTAGTGTCTATCTAGGTATGCCCCAGATCCACTATTCTTATAGCGGGTATGCTTAGGGACTCTTCCCTTTCCTTGATCAGGAGCATATAGCCTGGTCCAATTTAATGAACACGGCAAGGGCCCTTACACTGTCACAGGCTCTGAATGAGCAACCTTTTCTAATAACTGGGTCTTCAGGTTGAGTTTTTGCCACCACTCAACTCCCAAAATGCGGGATACAGTAGGATTTTAGATTCTAAAACATATAGAGAAAACACCATCTCCACCAGATAAGGAAACAAGTGCCTTTTACATGTTAAGAGATTTCCTAGAAAGCATCTTCTCTTACAGGGCGACCTGGGGACACAGGTAGGTCCAGAGCCTCTGCGAGCTCCAAACTAATAAAGTTCCTAATGTCCCAGTGTCTATCTGCACTATGGCTTCCAAGCTCTTAAAGGCAGAAGTAGTATTTTAAAGAACAAGAAGTATCCAAAAATAGGTTTAATGGTCGCAGAAGTGATGGAGAAGAGACCTGAAGGCCATGCTAATTCGCTATGGGGTCCAGGAGTCTGAAAACCTTCAGGGTGACATATTTGCACAACATGGGCTAAAATCTGATCATGGCCCTTAAAGCAGGATGGGTATCTAGAAGTTTGAACAATGAAAGACGTGGTGATTCTTCACTCTCAGTAAAATCCAAAAGGATGTCATAGCTGGTCTTTAAAATCATTGATAAAAAGGTCTCACTACGGCAATCTTCTAGATTATTGACTCATTCTTCAATAGGAGTGGTGAACTTTGTATAACGAGGTAATATTAACACTTACATTTCTTGAGGTGGCATCTGCATCTGCTACTATGGAAGAGCTCATGTTAACAGAACAGGCGTTCAAGCTAAAAAACGCGTTTGATCTGAGATTATGGTGAGGGACTTACTAACACCTTTACTTCTAAATGCAAAAGTGAGGTTACCTATAAAGTTGCGGTAATGCAGTGTCATCATAGAGTGAGCCCTCAAAGTCAAAAGCTAAATCCCTTGTCTCCAGCTGGCTCAAGCTGGGTCAATTTTTGGTCATACTTAGAATGGTGAGTTTTGTTTCAGTAAAAGAATTGGTGGTGATTAACTCATGAATTGGGTGCTGTTCAAAATTAGGTGAAAGGGTCTTATAGTCTGGAATAATCCTCTTTAAGGACAAGGAGTTCTCCACCACTTTCAGTGATCTAAAGAAGGGTTATTTGTTTGTATCAGAGAAAAAAGGGATGCACAGTAGTGGAGAGAGTCTTGGCAAATCATCTCAGTTTTAAAGAGAGGACCTAGTGGTATCCAAGGATTTCAGTTGCAGGGAGATTTAACGAGCCTCAAATGAGTCATATTAGAAAGCTTGCTTCTGCATTTTTTATAGCCTTCAAGGAAATTTTACACTTGAGATAAGGAGATAAACGAGCTTTAAACCTATGTGAAGGAGGCGGAAACTCTTGAGTTCAAACAAAGACCTTTAGAACAACAATAGACTTCAGCAAGGCTGTTTTAGTTTGCTACCACTTGAAGAAGCCATCAGGAGGCCTTTTCAGGTAAGGTAACAAGTGGAGACAAAGAAGAAGGTGATCTAATCTGTCTTCTGCGCCATTCAAAGAAATTTCCTATATAGATATCAAAGGGCAATATACTTCTTTTCTATGAGGGTAGTTCCGAGATTAAAAAGTTGATGGAAGGAAAGCAACAGATACTTCATATTAGTCAAACTCCCTGAGTGACAGGGGCCATCTGATGCTTTCAAGGATCAATAGGACAATGAGGAAACCCATTAAAAAGGAGGTTGCCAACGAGCTTATGAGAAGTAACAAATTAAACTAAGTTATGGTCAAAAACATCTGCCCAAATCTTTCAGGCCAACAAAAAAGGAAGTTCAACATCTGATCTAGACTTTTCAAGCATAATGTCATGTAAATTGGGTTTCAGGAGGTCTTTGACGTTAAGTCTCATGACACAAAGATGGAAGATAGTAAAGCATCTAAAGTTAAACACAGGCAACGTCTGAGATGATCACTTATATGTTTCTAATATAATCTTATTACATAAAATAATAAAGAAGAAGGTCCATAAAGAAGAGGGATATAAGCCACATAAATTTTAAAGTATTGAATTACCTAACAAAAACTCAAGCTTTGATGGTGAAATTTTTAAGCAACAAAACAATAAAAGGAATTAATTTTCATGTTTCTACTTTAGAAGGTAAGTTCCAGATCATGGTGTAGGACCATCTGCTAGGCTCAGACATTTTTGTGTGTATTTATTACTAAAATATGCAAAAGTAAGAAAAGTGTATTATGCAAAACCTTTAATTCTTAGTTTTGGAAATATACTTGAGAAGTAAGGATTAAAGTTTCATAAATTGCTAATAGCAAGGTGAGGAATTAGATGGTGGATTGTTTCCTAAAACTGGATCATAGCTTGCAAAACTTTGCTAAGCAGCTCAATCCCATAGCAATAACTTCCGCCCATGTCTACGACCTTTGTTTTTTGTTGTTTTTAGATTTTAGCTAAATTTGAGTCCCGTTCTCAATTAGAGGAGTATTTTGCAAGATATCTCAGCTTGAAGGGCCAAGACCAAATTTTTTCTTTCACCTGAGAGAGTTCACAGATAATTTTCAAGGAGTTTCCCCATTCTCTAGGTAGATACTTAAACCTCCTTTTGAGATGCTTTATACCTGGAATTATGGAATTAGCTTGACATTGAGGACCTACTCAGTATGTATTTTACAGAATTGTTGTCAGTAAGCACTTAAGCTTTTTGGTCCCACATACCTCCCATTCTGAATGAATATTATAGGGCTTAAGAGGTCTTTTTACTTTAGCTCTCTATTTTGTTCTATATTATAGTAAATAAAGTGGAGTCCTTTTCTTAGTTTAATCAGGTGTTTCTGGAATTATGCGATGATTTTATGATTTTTGACAAGAGCAATCTCATGTGGAATACTATGTCAAAGATGTGTCCGTCCCTGGGTTGTTTTTAGGAACATCCTTTCCTTGTTGCAATATTCTTTTTTTATTGATTGAAAATAAGCTTAAATCTCCTCCTTGACAATCTCCAATGGCTTTGACTGACTTTTGAAAGCGTTTTTATATTTTCACTTGTAAACTTTTTGATTAGTTTACTGCACAGGTTCTTTGAATGAGTTTTAAATAGTAAGAGGAGAGCTAGTCTTATAAGAGACACCTAGACAAGTCTTCTTTAAAAGTGGTTTTATCCCTCAATTAAGTATTCTCTTTTAAAAAGTGATATATAACTCACTTCAGTTTACTTGAGTAATAAACAGGGGCAACTAATTTCTTCAATACTTCCAAAAGAAAGTAAAAATTAAATATTAAATCTCCTAGAACTGTCTTTTAATAGAAAATAAAAGGGTTATATAGGTAAGACGGTGATCAGCTCTTTGATTGTACCTCAATAAAAACAGCATTAACGCCAACAAACTTATTCCTATGGAATCATATCCATGATGAATAACTGAAATTATCTTTCCACCTAATTGTCATCCATTACTAGCTATATTATAGTCCTCATGGCTGACTTCCAAGATAGCTTGTTCCAACACCTTTAGCTAGCCCTAATAAATTAACCTTTGAGAGTAGTGGCCATACTTAGGTAATGAAACAGATTACTCATTCACAACGGGCTGCATTTCCTAGGCCAATCTACAAACTACCGTCAAAAATAAGTTTTAAAAAGCTTTGGTAGCTCTTAAACACTTCTAATCAGTTGGCACCTAAGCCCTACTAATCCACGTAAGAAATTTGATTATTAAATACTCATCTAACATCTAATTTCACCTAAAAATATTTTCAGCAATTGCACCAAAGAACATTAAATGACATCAACATTATGACTGTATCCTAACATTTAATTTACCAATATTTCAAGTAATAATCACCAAATATAATTTGAGATCATCCTGTCAATTAAAGACTTCAATACTAATGTTATTAGTTTATTATCAAGCTAGTGGAAGTAGTATTTTTGACAAATGTTAAAGTACCTAGTCACAGCTGTATAGTATGGGCATAGAAATATCCAACAGCTACATACCAATAGGAGGTATCCAACTTTCTCAGTTTCTTTTAAATTATTAAAATTCACTATGATCATATTTTTCTACATAAAAGGTCTGGACCATTGATAAGCCCAAGGATTGCTCGATTGATAAATTTGCTCCTATGCGCTTAATTGGTTTTAAGTTCAGCCAAATGATCCTCATTTTGCCAGTGTCTTATGGTATTTTGACCATTTGGAAGCTTACTAGGAGCATTCAAATAAGCCCTGACTCTTCTGGTCAATTTTGGGCTCAATTTTCCCTTCATATTCAGGAAATTCTACTGAGGCAGGCAAAGTTACAAGCTGTGGATTCCAAGATTCCATCTTGTTGACACTCTTCAAAGAAACTTCAGATAAAAACCAGTAAGAAGATAAAATAAAATAGATCTTTATTAAGACTATATTATTTGATAATTATTCATTAGGTCAGGCGCTGGTACTTATACCTCTAGGGCAGCTCCTGGACACATTTGATAACTCAATTTAAACAAATTATTTTCCACCTCAGTTTGGCCCTTAAACTGATATGACTACTTCTATCGCTAGGTTTATTGGTGGCAAAATACTCTCATTTGGGAGGATTTCAGGGGCAAAATTAGCAATAAGAACGTGCAAAATTGTCCTAGGATCCTCTCAATTTAAGTTTCATCATACTGCTGATGAAATACTTTTTTCTGTGAAATTTTGGAATTATTGAAGTAAATGATGCACCCCTAATTGGGACGTCAGCAGATCTCTTCTGATAGCACTAGGTACTCCCATTTGGGCGGTCCATATGCAAGTGATATTGTGCTGATTAAGAGGATCAACATAAAAATTTTGCCCTAGGGCAGGAAATTGATTATGAATTACTATGTCTATTCATCCATGGGATTTTTAGATGTTATCTTTGGGTTGATCCAAATTTTTTCTTATGTTTGATATTTAATATTGTTCCTGATTAGTTGGGACCAATTGCCAAGTTTTGTTGCATGTATAATCAGCCTGAATGTGCAAGGATATTTAGCCTGAGCTTTTGATAAATTGAATTAAATTGTCGTTGAGATAATTGGCCTTAACTGTGTAGTTGCATTAGGCTTTAAGTTGAGAATTAGAGTATTAGATTGATTTTTGGGAGAATAATTTGCCTGATCTGTTGATTGTTGAAAGGTTTATTTTTGGGTCTGATTACCAGAATCTGACATATCCCCCACTTGACTTGAACATAAGCCCTAAGATTCCTAATTAGCCTTCATTGATCTTTATAATTTGTTAATTTTGGCCCAAACTGCTGATAGAGTAGGCCAAGTGAATAGCCTTAACTTTCAATTAATTGCTGACGAATTTGGAGTTGGATCCTCTCCCCATCATCAAGTGTAAACTAAAGTATGAATTATGTTGAAATTTATTTTTTATATATTATTTGATTTTTTATTATGCTTATTATTATTTATGGTTTTCTTTTTTCTTTTTCTTGATTGGCCAGCTTATTATACCGTCTTAGGAATTTTGCAAGGACTCAGTTGAAAATATGGCCAGTCCTGATATCCTTGATTGTGTTCATGAACTGATAAGTCTTCTCAATTATTTCAAATGGCCCTACACAGATGCAATCTTACTTTTGCAAATGGACAAATCCATGAGTGTTGCAAAATAGAACTTTATTGTTAGCTTCAAATTCAGCCAAATTTTTTTAATGATTTTCTAAGTTCTTTTGATGTTGGGCTTTTTTTATGGCAAAACTGTTGTCAAAGGCTTGAGCTTGTCATTTGATTAAAGTATTTGCAAGCTTCTCAATGTATTGAGGATAAGTGTTTTTTCCAGGATCCTCTAGGACTGAATATAGTAGAGTTGGTAGGGGCCAGATGTCTTCCATATAATACTTGAAAAAGGGACATCCTGGTTGACGAATGGTAGGAGATATTGTAGGCAAATACTACCAAACTTATGTAAGTACTCCATTCAGATGGTTTTGCTAAAATTAATTTCCTGATAATGTCCACCAACGTCCCGTTTGCACGCTCAACTGTACCATCAGTTTCAGGATGATAGGGAGCAAAAAGCACACCTTATACTCCCATTGATTGTTTGAGCTTGGCTTGGACATTGGTGGTAAAATTCGTTCCATTATTGGTAAGAATAACCTAGGGATATCCATGCTTGTGGATGATGTTTTCAAGGACGAACTTGGCTGTAGTTGACGCTCCTGCTTCCCAAATAGCCTTGGCTTTAACCCATTTGGTCAATTGGTCAATGGCTACTTAAATGTACTTGGCCCTTATATCACTTGTTGGAAGTAGACTAACAACGTCAATAAATACAGTGCTAAGCGAACTTGGGCCAAACAAGCTGATAAGATGTGCTTTTTCAGAACAGTTTTTTCCTTGATACTCCGCGCAGCATTCTAAAGCTTCTTGGATATCAAAATGCTTGACTCCCAATAGTAGAACTGCTTGAGATGCTCTTTCATCTTTTTGAGTCTGCCATGCCCTATGGCCTTATGCGCCACATTAATAGGTCTGTTTGGGCCAAGGGTCTTGATAAAAAATATACTTCTTGTCCTCAATGATCTTGTAAAGCATTCCATTTTTAACAGTAGTCTATTTTTATAAATCTGATAATAGTTTTTGGATGGATTCAGGCTCATCTTGGTAACTCTCCGCTGATCATTTTCTTAAACAACTCATCAATGGCCTGACTAAGTGTTGCAATGGTGGGTAGTTGTAATAGGCAATTGCCATTTTGATGTTTTGCCCAAGCTTGATGCTCAATTGTGCAGTTATAAGATTGAAGCTTTATTGCCCAGAGGGCTAATTGGCCCTCAGGCTCTCTTAAGTTGTTCAGCCATCTTAGGGAAGCATGATTGTTAACAGCTTTAAAATAAGTGCCATGCAGTTATATTAAATTTCTTGCAAGCATATATGATAGCTAAGCATTCTTGTTTCATCACCATGTAATCCTTTTGTGAACGTTTAAGGTACAACTAGAAAAGGCAACTGGATGCTCTTCACCATCTTCCCCAACTTGAGATAATACGGCCCCCACTGCTGTTAGGGATGCGTTAGTTTTGATGATAAATATATGATCAAAGTCCAGGTATCAAAGAACAGGCGCGACCAATAGTGCAAATTGGAGCTGGTTAAATGCATTTTGGCAAGCTAGTGTCCAGTTGAATGGAACTTTATTCTTAAGTATATAGAAAAGCGGCTCTCCAAGTTGTGTGAAGTTGGAAATAAATTGGCGATAGTACCTAATCATACCTAGGAATACTTGGATATTGCGCTTGGATTTGGCCCATTTCATTTTGGAGATGGCATCTAACTTAGAGGGTTGGGCCAAAAACTCAATTTGTAAATTACAAATCCGAGATATTCCAACTGGTCTTTGAAGAACTGGCACTTTCTGGGCTTGATTTTTAAGTTTGCAGCTGCTAGCCTTCTGAAAATTTTCTCTAAGAGTTACAGGTGGTCATCAAAAATGCGGCTGAAAACGTTGATATCATCAAGGTACACTAGTACACATGGCAACTTCGAATCTACCAAAAATTGTGTCCATGGCCCTTTGGAAGGTAGCTGGAGCATTGCAGAGCCTTACGGCATTCTCATCGGCTGGAATAAGCCCTCTTGGGTTATGATTACACATTTCTTGTGCTCCTCTTCTAGAAGATCTATTTGCCAATAACCGCTGATAAGGTCCATTGCTGAAAAGAACTTCGCGCCCCCTAGCCTATATAAGGCATCATCAATTTGTGGCAGAGAGTACAAGTCCTTCTTTGTGATGTTGTTTAGCTTCCAATAATTGACAACTACTCAGTTGCTTCCATCCTTTTTCTTCACTATTAAAGTTGGTGCCACCAATGGACTTTTTGAAGGCAATAACATGCCATGATCGAGGAGTTCCTTAGTCTCCTTGGATATTACTTCTTCTGATGATTTTGAGCATTTAATTAGGCGTAATTGAATAGGTTTATGATCTCCAGTATTGATTTTGCGGGTGACACCCTTAGCACATCCCAAGTAGAAATCATCTTGGCAAATATTTCCTAATATTTAGAGAATAACTCTTGAGCTTGGATTTTCTCAGAGTAGACCAGGTTGCTTAAATTGGCCATAGGGACGATATTATTGATTCTGAGTAGGTCCTTATCAGGGAGCCCTAATTTGACAAAAGTTCCAAACTCATGGAATGAGTGAATTTCTAAGGTAGGGAACAGATGCAGAAATGTGATTGTTTGATGTTGCTTGATGGAGATGGGCCGATTTTGTAGGTTGGCACACAAGATGTGTATTTATCCATGGCCAGGAATGATAATACCAGAATCAATGAGTAGCTTGAATCAAGATTTAGATCGTGGTTTATATACTTCCACATAAAATCCTTCCAGGATATTATTTGTTATTCCTGTTGATACAGTTAATTAATCTCTAGATGGTATAGTAATGCACTGATTTGACCGAATTATGATGCAATTTAACTCATTAATATGTGTGGGTAGTGCTTTTATCTTTGACCGCACTTTGACATACTCAATCAGGACTACTCCATCTTTGTAGGCCAGATGTATGAATAAGCTGGGTTTCTTTTTCACAACTGCCCCATCCCTGTTTTAGTAAAGCGGGATAGCCTGACCAAGAATGGTGAGAGTATCGTCCTTATGATTGGTAATAGCTCCATATTTCTTTAGGAAATAAGTCCCAATTTGAATATCATAATTTTGTATTTAGCAACACTATAGCAGGTGCCGTCACTACAATAGATCTGAGTCTGAGGGGTAGGGTACTGTATGAGTCCAGCGATTTAGTTGTATGCGCTCCAGCTGTACCATATTCCTGACAGGGGGTAACTTTAGATGCAATTTTCACTTTTTAACCAACTTTGTGCTGACTATATTGATAGGAGCACCACTATCAATGATGTGGTTTAAACTCGCACCTTATTTACTGCTATATCCACATAAGTACATTTGGAGTAATTTTCAGAGGTAATTATTGTGTGAATACTGTGACTGCTGCCCAATTCCAGATGTGATTTCAGACTTGAGAAAATACCTGGGAAGTTATCTGCTAAGGTCTTTGTGGAAATGGCTACTTGTACATAATTTTGAGAAGATAGGTCAGAAGAACCTCCAAGTTGGAGGTCTAAACCCTGATCAATACTTTGTTTTGCATAAGGTTTTAATACCTCTGCTTGGGCCTCTTTGGTAATTTTCAAGGGCTTAGTTGCTTTTGCTGTGGCCTGAGTAGTGACCATCAGGACTTCATTAGCCACAATATTGGAGGTTATCTTTGGCAACATCTTTAGCTCTAAAGAGCTCACCAGGGTTAGGAGGAATGATTTGAACATTGGTGGAGTTAGAGTATTCTGCCTCTACTCCATCTGCTCTTTTCCCGCCTCACTGTCACTGTTTATTTCTAGAGCAACGTTGACACCAGGCTTTTTGTCAGACCATCTGTAGCATTGGCTAGCAAAGTTCCCCTTACAAAAACAGTTGTGGCATGTAATTGCCCTGTTTGCTGCTTTTTCTTGAATTTTTGGTTTTTAGTTTTGGAATTTTTCCCTTGGTCAGACATAGTGTACTTATTGGGCCCAAAAATGGGAATTTTTGCTGATCCTTGGGCCAATTAGTGGTGTCAAAACTGCGGGAAAAGCTTCTTAAATAATTGGTAAGCTCTTGGGTTTCCATTTCTCCATTAAATGCAGGTATCATTACTTGGTGAAATTACAGTAGGTCATGTCCGTGTGTTCCATTGCAATCTTAGCATCAAATTTATCTATTGCGTTGCACCCAAGCAAGACTTGTGCCTCATGGAAAGATCTGTCCGCAAAGTCCTTAACAGTCTCATTCTTCTTGATGTAAATATTAAGAAGCTCTCTTTTTCGGGCTTCTAATTTCCTTGGCCCTCCAAACTGTTTTGTCACTGCAATTTTGGCATCCATAATGGACCAATAGTCACCCAAATAGGGCATAACGAGGTCACAGCTATGGGCATCAAGTGAGTTGATCAGTGCTGATCTTTTTGCATGGTATGATGCTCCCTGCATTGCTTTTTCAAATAGCTTGAGAATAGTTTTAACGTTCCCATCCTTATTAAACTTTAGAAAGTTCAATGGTTAAAGTCATCTCGCCCTGTTTTGGGCATAGGGGTTGTACTTCTTAAACGTCTTGGTGTATCATCATTTAGTTTTGGCCCTTTTCCCGTTGGGGAGTATCTGGAGTCAGGATTGATGCCAGAACCCTAGGCATAGGATGGATGTTCAAAATATCAGTTTCTGCATCAGTGTCAATTTTCAATGATTCAATCTCATGATATTGCTCCGAACTACTGGATTCCAATTCTTAAATTCAGCCCTTAGTAGGTTTTCCAAACTGTTTTTTGGCCAAATGGGCAGAGCTTTTTCCTATTTCTCTTTTGTTAAGGCTGGGTGAGCAGTGGAAGCTTTGCTTTTTGAGGGATTCAAATTCTTTTTGAGGTTGTCATACTCCTCTTCAAATAAAGCTTGATTAGACATTATGCTTTTAATATCTTTGGCCATACTTTCTACTCAGGAATTTGCAGTTGATAATTTCATTCTAAGTTCCCAATTCTCCTGAGTAATTTAATATTTCTGACCTGGAATCTTGACACAACAGTCCAAATTTTTTGAAAATTCCTCTTTGATCAAGGCCTCATTATCGTCCTTATTTGGGAAGTCTGGTTTTATTGCAAGGTCTTTGATGTTTTTGTTCACAATATCCAGCTCAGCCCTAACACAATACTAAAATCATTGTACTTTGAATTCGAGTCCAGGTGATTTCCTTAGCTCAAAGTGACATGTATGGCTAGTCATTACAACTGAGATAATAGGAAATTGAAATGTGTTTCCAGTTTTTGACAGCGAATATTCATGTTTTGTACCCATTCATGCATTAGCCCATGGTGAGCAAGAACTTCTGTGACTATCTTCAGGACTCCTTAATATAATAGCTCCTCAAGTGTGTATAATCTCCCATGAGCTTCATTGGCAAGTACCATATTATCTACAATTGCTTTTCAGACTTCAATAAAACTGGAATTTAATTTTTCATTAGAGAATTTTGGGAAGATTGTTCCTCCCCTTGCACATGGTAGATTTCTGTGAGTTCCAGATTTTTTCTAGAAATAATTCGCTGGGTATGATTAATTGAGGGTTAGAAAAAGTTAACCAGGAATTTGTTAGTTGCTTGCCTGTCTGTAAGTTTGGCAAGTGATACCATAGTTGCATCGTGGTACTTCATGTATATCTTCATCTTGTGCGCCTGATCCTTAAGGTAGTAGAACAGGTTGAAGGAGGTATCAATTTGTGAAGTACCAATCCTAAAACCATAATATGGAGTTTCCAGCATAGCTTTTACGCTTACAGATGTAAGATCAATCAGGCTTGTTTATCTACATGAGCTCCCCTACTGTGATAAGATCCAGGGAGTAGGAGGTACCCACATCAGAGCCTTGGCGGCTGGTATTAAAATAATCTGAGATTTTCTTGTCACTAGTTTCCAAATCGTTGTCACTTTCACATCTGGCCAAATCTGCCAGGAACCGGTTGTGTGTGTCCAATTCAGAGAGTGTCACCAATTTTGAGTGAGCACCAGTTGCTAAAATCCAAGGATTGCTCTCTTGATAAATTTGCTCTTGCACGCTTAATCGGTTTTAAGTTCAGCCAAATGACCTCAAATTTGCCAGTGTCTTACGGTATTTTGACCATTTGTAAGCTCACTAGGAGTATTCAATTAACCCCGACTCTTCTGGTCAATTTTGGGCTCAATTTTTCCTTCATATTCAGGAAATTCTACTGAGGCAGGCAATGTTTAAGCTGTGGATGCTGAGATCCCAGCTTATCAACTTTTTTAAAAAGAGACTTAAGATAAAAACCAGTAAGAATATTAATTAAAATAGATCTTTATTGAGATTATATTATTTGATGATTATTCATTAGGCCAGGCGCTGGTACTTATACCTCTAGGGCAGCTACTGGCCACATTTGAGAATGCAATTTCAACAGATCATTCTCCACCTCAATTTGGACCTTGAACTGATATGACTACTTCTTTCGCTAGATTTATTGGTGGCAAAATAATCTCATATTTGGGAGGATTTCAGGGGCAAAATTAGCAATAAGAATGTGCAAAATTGTCCTAGGATCCTCTCAAATTGAGTTCTGTCATACTGCTAACGAAATACATCTTCTAGGAAATTTTGGTATTGATTGAAGTAGATGATGCACACCTAATTGGGACGTCAGCAAGCCTCTCCTGATAGCACTAGGTACTCCCATTTGGGCGGCCCATATGCAAGTGCTATTATACCAATTATGAGGATCAACATACAAATTTCGCCCTAGGGTGGGAAATTGATTACGATTTACTATGTCTATTTGTCCATAGGATTTTTAGACGTTATATTCAGTTCAATCCCCAAATTATTTCTTATTTTGGATATTTAATAATGTTTCCAATTTATTGGGACCAATTGCCAAGTTTTGTTGCATGTATAATCAGCCTGAATGTGCGAGGATATTTAGCCTGAGCTTTTGATAAATTGAATTAAATTGTCGTTGAGATAATTGGCCTGAGCTGTATAATTTCAATAGGTTTTAAGCTGAGAATTAGAGTGTTATCCTAAGTTTTGGGAGGATAATCAGCCTGGTCTGTTGGTTGTCAAAGGGTTTATTTTCAGGTCAACCACCAGAATTTGACAACCATGGTGAATAAAAGATCCTCAAGGCATTGAAAGTGACTCCCAATATAGAATACACTTCTTTATAGTTTGTAAAAATCCCATTTCTTAGGTTAAATATCAATATTCGCAACTTTCTTATTCATGTTCTTTGGCCTTGAAGGCGTTAACACCATCTGTGGTGCCTTGCTTCTGATTTAAGCAATAGATTAATTCCCTGGCATTATGGACTTTAATCCTAATAAACTTCTCAAATTATAGGAGAGTTTTTAGACAATCTTCTCACAACTGAGCTGGGAATGGGTCCCAACGTAGTGTAGAACTTAAGAGCCATCTTTAAATGTATCTAAAAATGGTTCATCATTTTGTGCATCTTCCATACTTATGAGTAAAAGGCTATACGTAGAAAGGGGCTGTGGATATTCTATATAGTCATGTCATAATCTAGGACTCATAGGTTAGTGTCATTCAGATAAGGTCTTCTCAAACATCATGTCATAAGCTGTGCCTCCACACCATGTTTTAGCTTTTAGGAGTGCGCAGATCTTGGTCCATAATGCTGCGACACCTCAACAGGTAAAAAAATGTCGATTGTTGTAGTTTAGGGGTCCACACAGTGAGCGCAGCTCTGGTACTTTAGTTGGGCAGGCGCAGTACCATGTCTTGTATGAACAGTGGAGACCTACCATAAGTTGTTGAACACCTTCACCAATAGAATGGTGTGGCTGACGTCCTTTTAGAGCCTCTTAAGGTTGATTCTCATGGAAGAGGTATATCTAGGAGTCTCATGTGGATAGGAGGTTTTTCCTGAGGGCTGAACCAGGTCACAGCAACTTTTTAATGTACATTATTCAGTAGCAACTGGGGCCGAGACCAGAGCTATCACTTCTATAAGGTAGGCTTGATAAATTAGCGCGCCTACTTGCTTTGTGGAAAAGACGGCATGGTTCCCATATAGACACATGGAAGGTTTGAGATTATGACCTGGGTGGTTTGTAAGTCACACTCCTAAGGAGGTCAACAATTCTTTAGGAAAGCCCTTAGAGGGTAACACGGATTGGTGGGGGCGGGCGCTCATTGGGACATTAGTACTATGTACCAGCTGACAATATTTATAAAATCGAGGTAGATTAAGGTGACGTGGGACCATGTATCTAGTAGTCCTATTCCCTATTCAATGTGTGGCCAGGCATTATTTGTCACTGCTGTAGGTGAATAAATTTATACTCAGATTCAACAATGGAGTACACGTTGAGACTTGTGTAGAAGGATTCCATGAAGGGGCAGACATGAGTGAGGAACCAGAACTTGGACAAGAGGAACATATAGGATACCAGGACACGTTACTGAGGGGTAACGTTCCACCAATTCTAGATAGTGATACCTGAGTTTAAAGCCTTAAGGACTAAGCCCTCGTTATTATTAATTGTGACTTAATGGTAGCTGGTGAGGACGCCCAGTGGTGGAAGGTGACACATGTATCTAAAGAATAAATGGTAAGGAAGTTAGGGGAGCCAAGCTGTACTACAGTTGTCTTGATGGTGTTGAGCTTAGCGTTAATGCCTTGATGTACCTCACAAGAGTCATGGCTTTGATGGAGACATCCTAATAGCAGATGTACGTGATGGCAGTGTCATTCACAAAGGCCATAGTGCAGATGGTGGGCTTCACCAGATCTTGATCCCTATCAGCAAATCCATAAGGAGGCCAGGATGGAGTCAAGGAAAATATTGAATAAGATAAAGCTCAGGGGAACTTCTTTTTGGAGAACATTTGTGACCAATGCTGATGCCATGAAGCCCATTGGCACAAAGTCTCTGCCTTTAAGGCTGGTTATAGAGCATTGGTATCTAACGCCTAGCTTGGGGGAGATGGAAAAATGACAGAGATGCATCTATATACTTCCAAGACACTCAATCATAGGGATTTAAATATTCAGAAGAGTCATGAGGCCTTTTACTAATGTGAGTTGATGGTTGAGTCGCGTGAAGTTCATTATAGTTATCTGAAAGCAAACTCCCTGAAAGGAAGCCATTCTGTGAGGGATTCATGCGAAGAAAACCCCAAATATAATAAAGTTGGCCCGGAGCTTCATGAAGATCTTGTGTTCCATGTTGATCAGAATTTTGGTCTTCAGATGGCCAGTTTCTCATGGTCCTATTTTATACGAATGATGGTTGTGATAGAGCCTCTGGAATCGGTGAGGACCTCACTGTTTGCCGTGAGGGCAGAAAACAGGTCTCAGAGGTTTTTTCCATCGCTTCAGTTTACAGAAGGTACACCTTGAAATGTATTCCATCAGTACTGAGGCTTTAAGACGCGGAAATTGAGAATGATTCCATAACCAATTGTTTGTAAACTGAAGCCAAAAGGACTTCATCCGCCAGATACTGGTGGTCAACTCTGGAGTTTGCCATAGGAAGTACTGAACGTCTGACAGATCTATATGGTAGGCTTGGAAAATATTGAGTAAATGCGTTGGAGCTCTTGAGTGACCGCCACTTGTCTGTGGTGGTGTTTCCAATCTTGAGGGCTGTAATCAACTGTTATGCTGATTGGCCTTCTGGATTGTAAGAATAAGTGAATGGGGATTTTGCACCGTACATATTATTAGGACGACTTGAAGTTGTACGCTCATCTTCTTGAAAAGTGAGTTTTAAGCACAAGACCTCTTTTTCAGCTTTCCAATCATCCAGCCAACTTATAGAGAGTAACGTCCACCAATTTATCATAAGGTTCCTGATTCTGTCCTTGGCTTATTTGACTCTGTAACAAGCACAGTCATCTGGATTTTAGCACAGTTGTAGGTGACGTAGGTGAAACCCACTTTGGTTGCCACCCATCTAGCGCTGGGGTTGATCAGGTGGCGTATAAAGGAGTGAGTTTATCACAGATGGTTATTGTCAACTTACCCTTCAAGAAGGTGTTGAAAAGTTCTGGGTGACCCCTAGATAAAAACTGTGTGATGGTCTGAGCGTGGTGGTAATATACAAAGCTGAGTGACCTGTGGTTGGACAAATTGTTGCTATGGGATATGGGAGATGAGAAGTGGACAATAAGCAGGGGCTTATCTGTGCCATTTAAATACGCTTCAGACTTAAAGGCCCATCTATCATACTAGATTCTAGTTATACAACCAATTCAAGGTGCAGAGGGAGGCAGCGCATCAGTAGAGCTGCTTAAGAAAAGGAAGTCCTGGATTTGACTAGAGCTATAGCGATTTTATCCATGAGATAAGAGTCATGGGCGATTCTTATATTAATGTTATATTTCTCAAAAAGCCTGTCTTGCATTAGAGATTAAGCAGGACAAGCTCTTTCAAGTAGCAGTTCTGTTATGTACATGATTAAGCAGGTAGATGCTATTGGCAAAGAAAGAGAAGTCTGGGGTGGTAAGTGTGCCCAGTATGAGATGGCCACCTAGATGTTCAAAAATTAGCAGGTTTTAAATTGGGAATTAAAGTGATAAAGGCTGCATAAATTCCCAGAATGGATGTATTTAAAAACTAATACTGTTTATTAAATTTGGGGACTATGGGACACATGTAAAGTGGCAATGTCATTTTGGAAGGCCCAAAGTTGCAGAGGATATGAGTTCTACTTTTATTCCTGAACCTCTTTTGCCTTAATTAATTTCAGGACTAGGGTGCTCCCATAAGGACTCATAGTTGTTTATTCGTCACAAGGATTACCAGCGCTTAAACCTGAAACTTTAAGGCAGCTATTTTTGAATCTGTTAGCTTGACATTTGCGGCAAGTCATGAGAAGAACCAAAGGAGATAGGAGGTTGTTGCCAGTTATATTAAGAAGATTTGGAGATCCAGATTAGTATGTTTGACTTGCTGCATTGCTTGGGTTAATCCTAAGTGTGATTAATGGAATCCTCCGCAAGGTCCTCACCATTGGCTCTGAGTCCATTATGACCTAATCAATACTGCAAATGAGCCTTATATTATATGCTGCTAATGTGGGGTGTGACTTGTTGAGATGCCGCATCTACCATAGCCACATGTTGTCAGTCGGTGCTAGTGAGCTGAGCTACGTTAGAGTTGAGTTTTGATGCAGATGAGTACTGTGAGACTGGATGATGGGCAGCTGGCACTGATTGGGGTGGCCAGTCTGTGTCATGGTGGGGGATGCCTTACAACTGGCTTGTTATGAAAAAGTGCTATTATAATGGAAGCTGTCCCCATATGAAGTGTGGATTGGGCGTGAAGGATGTTCAGACCTATCATTAGTATGCAGTGTAACTTCTTGACAAAGGGCTTCAGATTACAGCCCCTGTTTGAAGTCCACTAAGGTTGCAGATTTGCCACTGCAGCCAAGTGTGATTGCTTTTGTCCTGTTTTGTGCCCTTGTGAAGTTAAGAGGAGCTATCTACAAATAGTGCATCCGCTATCAAATAATCAAGAGTGTCAGACCACAAACAGCGGGGGCACAGCTCATCAGGGTCTATAAAGAAGATCTTTGGCAAGCTTTAACAACCAACTAATTGGGAATGACATCAAAGTTTAAGCCACTGTGAGAGATGGGATAGCAGGTACCCTATCGATGCAAGGTCATTGTGAATGGGCGTAGTAGGAGGGGATGCTAAAGTCCACTGATAGTACAGATACAAAATTCATTATCCCTCAGTATTTTGCCAACTTAAGGGATTCTGGGTCCACAGTTGTTGCAAGTTGGAATATGTGAACCATGAAATATTAAGAAGAAAATGGATGATGGAGATTATAGAGCTCCTTGTGGGATATCATCTTTTGAGGTAGCAGTGTGGTCCACTTTGACTGCATAAGTGTAGCCTGCAACGATATAGTGATCTTCTACTTATATATAGGTAATGGTATTGACTGAGAAGGCTTCAACAATAGCAGCAAAGTAGGCAAAGTAGATTTCAGTGTATATTTAATGGTAGTACTCATAGTACATATAAGCTTTGTGGTTAAGGCCTGAGAAAAAAAGAAAGTCTTGTACTCAGATCTCAGCCCTTTTATCTTTAACTTTGGAAAAAAACGCCACATCACTTGCGTCAGATTAAAATACAATGGGTGCTAAAGGATTCTGATAATTCTAGTGTCCCCTTATTGTTCTTATGCTTGTTTTTAATCAACAATTATGGGCATAACTTGATTTAATGGGTTGGTTGTCCAGTGTGATTTCCCCTTTGCTGACATACTCCAGCAGTGCTGATTTTATTGGCGCAGGAGGCGGATTTTGGGCCTTGCATGATTGGTCGTTCCAATTTAGATTGGTATGAATCTCAACTAAAAAGATGAAAGGGCACTGGTTATCCTCAGTTAACCTATGAATACAAACTCAACCCAAGTATTGCGGAGAAATTATGGGCTAAACTAACGGACTGATTGGTGCATTTGTCAATTTTAGCTTTTGATGTGCATTTGCCAACTTATAAAGCTCCATTTCTGGGGTTTAAATAAAACGGATAGTTATAGAACTGGTGCAAAACGAAAAAAGAACCACTAAATCCCCCCGGGTGAAGTAAGTTGACTTGTTTTGATTTTTAGTGAGGCATAATGAGTGGCTGATTCAACATTATGGCCAAAGATATGGATTTCAGATAGCTGAGCGTTGCCCTTGCTGGAGGGGCTGAAGCCCAGCGCTAGCAGTAATAGAGGGAGAGGAGATAGCCAACTTATCAAGGATGGTGAATGCTTATAGCATGGTAATTTTCATAAGAGCTTCTACAAATAAAATGGCTTGAGCGGTGTCTTTTTGGTAGGTGTGCCCAATGGGATGTTGAGCTGTAGCACACACTGAGAAAATGCTTATACAGGTCACTTAAGTACAATCAGGTGAGCTGGTTCTTGTTTCTGTGTACTCTGCTTGGTGGGTAATGCATGCTCTTTCAGCTACCTCCTGAGAGTGGTAACTTTAGAAGACCTTGATGTAGGTACCTGGGGGTTGCGGTGCTTGGGGTGGTGCTGACTTGTTTGGTGAGTCAGTGGGATATTAGCAGAATTTCTGTTATTAATAAAATACTTTTTCTTGAATATCTTTAGCGGACTTCAACCTCAAAGTTGACCCTATGTACAAAAGAGTGACTTTATTGGAAAGAAAACTTTTCTATGAATATTCTATAAATAATTTAGGTCTAAAGCTCCTTCAATTATTGCATAAATTTTTTAACAATAGCTGTAATATGTTTGCAATAGTGTTTCATATACCAAAAAGCTTCTGTTCTTTTAAGAATATGTTTTAATATGCACAATGCAATATCTTGATATTTCAGGGTCTTATAACTAAACAACTTATTACATCTAAATTCTTATTCTACCACACTAAAAAGCTTTTAAAATAATGTTTAGTTAACTTTCTTTATTAGACCAAACTATCACAAATGAAAGTACTTGTAGTTTACCTTGTTAGATTTTTTAAATATATATCACTTTCTATAGCTGTCACTAATTGAGTTTTCAACAGTATTTTTGTAAATTTAGATGTACTCTTTACTTTTTATATAACATCATAAAGGCCGCCAAACATAGGTTTTCTAGCCTTTCTTTCCATTTAATATCACTTTTAGTAATACTATTTGATTCAAACAGCGTAATTTGATAATCAACACCAGGCGAGATAAGTATGAATAATATGGTAAAGAGCTTAGCGAATGAGGTAAAGGGCAGCAGACCTGGACCTGCACCGCCCAAAGGTACCAAGCGCACAGGTACAAACAAAAATCTCAGCAAAAAAAACCTGAGGTGGCGCCTCCAACAGGTTTCATCATTTTTTTGGTAAAATACTGCAGCTACTTGGAAATACCTAATCACAACCACTGTCATTGGTGGAACACGGGATACAAGTTTTCCTGGGTGTAGAAACACCAACAATGTGGGAAAAGTTTGGCGAAGCCCAACAAAAATTTTTCCCACACGCAGTGTACTTAACAACCCATTTTATTCGCAGAGGTTGGGTAGATCTTGGGCTCAAAACTGCGGAAGCAAATGAAGCAGTGAAGGTCAGAGTGGTACTCGACCTTCCTGACGGACAGCAATTGGTCCCAACCAAATGCACCCGTTGGACTGAATTTAAAGACATTTTCATAATTTTTGACTATCTTCCAACCACACTGGCGTGCACAGAAGTCAAAAGACATCTCTGAGAAGGCTTGGAAGTCTACAGAGAAATTAAACAATTTGAAATGCAATGATCCAGCTGATGCTGACCCTTAGCATGGGGAAGGCAATAGCAATAATTTTACTGAACCAGGATGTAGTAGAGGATATCACAAAAATCCCCCACATCACATCCTTCACAATTGATGGGTAAAAATTCAGCTGTTCCGTGCAACAGTGGAAAGCGCACCCCCATCTGCAACCACTGCCAGGCATTTGTGCATGAGATTCATGCTTGCCCCATCAAAGAAGGCCTGAGAGAAATGGAATTCTGTGAGGAGGAAATGGGCGAAGATGACTCAAAGTATGCCAAAATCACAGATACTACACAAGCCTGCAACTGGGGAGAACACAGGCAATATAAAATAATTGACCCTATTTCCCATAAAAATGAAAAATGGCAAACAAGCTTGCAAGCTGGCCATGGCCAAGGAAAAGGCCTCAGCGGAATCAACCATATTGCTGGAGCAGATCCAGGAAGACATGGAGGAATTCAAGTCCATGAACCAATCAGATCCCGCAGAAAACCATACACCCAATCCAACCAGTTTAAATTAGGTGGAACCTTATTCAGAAATGAATGCAGCAAAATTGGGGTTCAGTGCACTCCCAGAAATTACAGAATTTAACCCAATTGGGAAGATAAATCAACAATGGAATGCGCAAGAAAATAATGTGGCCAATAAAAACCCACAAGTGCACTGCAATAACATATTGAAACCAAGCAAAGCCAAGAGAGGAGCGAAAACTGCGGCGATGAAAGGGGCAGAATACACCCCAACTCCTACTCATGGTTATGCTCTCCACAGCAGAGGTGCAGTGGAGAGCAATGTGAGTGAGGGAGTAGGGCCAGGAGGCCCTGCTAACTGCTCCTGAGGCGCATTGGGCGTCTCAATAGAGATAGGGATGCTGAACATAGCAGGACTCAAGGCCTTAACATCCCAGGCCAAGAAGTTGAGTCTCCTAAAAAACCCACCTGTGGATATCCTGGCAGTGCATGAAACCCACTGTCCACAGGGAGAGGAGGAGGCATGGGAAAAAATGATCCTCCTAACAAAATCATTTTGGTCACTCCACTGTGGGGTGATAGTATGCGCAAACCAAAACTTTAAAATTATAGATAAAAATTCGTTCCTGGATGGCTGCATACTCGCCATAACTTTCTCATGGCACACCAGAGTGCACACAATAGCCAGTGTGTATGCCCCAAATGGTGCACATGACCAAAGAAAATTTCTCACAGCCCTAACACAACTAAATCTACCAGCAAATAATTCATAATTGGAGACATGAACTGCTGGATTAACCCAGAGACAGACAGATGGCATACACAATGGAGAAACCACAAGGGCAAGTGGAATTCCAAGTACTAAAGGCCACCCTGGGACTGTATGATCCACTGCCAAAAAGGCAATCCCTGCTACAAAACATGACACGCCCACATTTACACAATGGTACACTTGTCTCTATGTTGAGGATAGACCTAATACTTGCACCAATAATTTTCAGTTACCAAATTCAAAAATTTAAAACTGCAAAAATTGAATTCTCCGACCATTGGCTTGTTTTGGTGTCTTACAAACTAGTAGAACCAAGTACCCAAGCACCCAGATGGTGCAGAAGACGCCCAGAAAGTTTAACTGACTCAGAATTTCAATCCTGGATGGAGGAAATATCCTCAACCTGGGATTTTCAAACACCTTTTTGCTTGGACCCACTAACCACCTGGGAAATTTTAAAAAATCAACAACCCAACAAATTAAACATACATCATCTAGAAGACACAGGGCAGTTTCAGCCATTATCAAACACACATTAGCTGAATTTGACCATCTAGAAAACAACATACTAAGAATGGGATAAAGCATTGGATGGGGTCGCAAATGGGCGGAGGTTTTTGCTCAGCTAAACACCCTGATCCACAAACACCAACACTGAGTTGGAATCCAATATAAAGGCAGAAACATAAGAGATGGAGAAACTTTCTCGAGCAACTTTTTCCACCAATTCCACATCAGGAAAAATTGCAACTAATGCGATATCCCCTTCACAATATGAATTGTCCCAAGATTATTCATATGGGATAACATCCACATTGTTGCAAATGTCTGCCATTCCAAAACCTCTGGAGTACTTGTCTTTTTAGACTAACAAAAGGCATATGTCAGGTTGAACTAGACCTATCTTAGGGCCTGCCTTCAAAAATTCAAGCTTCCAAATAGATTTATAAACTGGGTAATGTTGTTTACAGAGTCTGCTACCATGGCTGTGCGGGGAGCAGGCTTCTTAACCAACCCAGTTATCCCACAGAGAGGACTAAAACAAGGAGACCCCTTAAGCCCTCTACTCTGAAACTTTAGCCTAGACCCCCTAATCCGAAATACAAACACACTGCTCAAAGGAATCAACGTCAAGGGCCAACCACCAGTCAAAATGATGGCCTTCGCTGATGATTGTGTGGTGGGCATATCCAACGATCAGGACGCTTGCAGAATTGAGAAGATAATACAAGACTATTCAGCCATAAGTAATGCATCACTTAACACTGAGAAAACGGAAATTATAATCCTGGGGAAATCAGACCCAGTGAATGCCATCTACACAGGGCCAACAAGCTAGTACAACATCAAGACTCCTGAGCAGACATAGGAGGCGAAAATTAGCAATGACCTCACTGAAACTTCCATTCATCACCAAGCCAACAGCTGGACCTGTTCGTCACTTGGGAGTATGTTTGAAAGCAGGAGGTTACGCTAACTCCATGATGGAAAAGAAACTTTTAGACAAAGTAACAAAACGCATTGCATCATTACATGGACACCAAACAGGTCTAACAGGAAGGGTCACGGTAGCCAACTCTATGATTCTATCAATCATATGGTTCACGCCCATGCAATCGCTTTCTCACCATCTTTCTTCAACACAGTCCACGCCCTATTACAAGGATGGCTATGATCCAACCACAACCCCCCTGTACACCTCAAAACCCTATTTGGCTCTAGAAGGAAAGGAGGTATGGGGCTTACTAATTCCGTAGAGCAAGCAACCCATATACTGGGAGCCTGGATAGCTCAGGTGACTATCCCAGATCTTCCAGATACACACTAGGCCAGAACAGCAAGATATAACTTCACACGTGCACTACAATTAAGAAACCCAGATCACCTGAACACATTAATCAAGTATCTGGCATCCCATCCCACAGCTGCAGGACTACACATGGCACTCCTGCACATTTCAAATGAATACTCCTAGCCATGAGAAGAGTGACATGGCGGATCCACATAAATGACCAAACCAGTCACCAAGGATGCTCAAGGCTAACTCACAGACAGGAGACTAATGATCAAACAGTCACAGACAATATAATAAGCAAAAGTTTAAATACCATAGCCAGGATAGATTACCTGGACCATATGGACATACCCTACAACTTGGAGACCCAAAGAAGAGTATGGAGATACACACATCACCCTCTACTCCAATTCATGATAAGAGCACATGTATGGAGGTGCATGAGGAGAGTATACCAAACAGCTGAATGGTCAAACGCCAATCACACCTCATGTGCAATATGTGGTCAGTATGGAAGCCTAGCCCACCGTTTAGAACAATGCCCAACATCAGTGGCGGTATGGAAAGAGGCCATGCGCCTTTTCCTCCAAGAAAAAGGACATCCATTCAGCCTAGCAAGGAACATGTTTGCTATAAACATGGACCCTCCTATCCACCCATCTCTTAGGGCGTTAATAGTAGCAATAGCACTATGGACGATACATACAATGGTACTGGAATCTTTCACAGGAGCAGCGCCAACAATCCAAGAAGCCATTCATCGCTTCCACAGCCATATATTGGAACATTTCCAAGCATGGTTGTTTAAACATATGACCCCCGTAACAGAAGGAAAATCAACACATGGTTCCCCATATGGTTCCTAAAAGTTGATCCTTTCCTTCACACATGCTGCATCTAAGATCAAGCCAGCATAACTCCCCTTCCCTACCGTCCTAATCTTGGTGATCCTGGAGACAACAAGAGGGGCCTTGAACCCTCTGGGGTGTCTTTAATTGTAAAATTTTATTAGTTTTCTCACTATATCAGAAGTGCTTGTCCCCTGGTCAACCTTCCCCAAATAAATGAACATAGATTTTCTACATCTAAATAATAGTAGATTTTAACTTTTTATAAAATCTTGATCTGGTATGCAGTTATTTAAGTCAAATCATAACCACATCTAAATAGATGACATCCTAATTTCTAACTATCTATATCATAAATACTTTTACTTTCCATAACTAGCTTTGCTTAAAAGGTAACTTAGCAGATAATAGTGGCCATTATGTAATAGATGATAGAAATATAGAATTGAAAATTGAAGACTGATCATTTTTTGTTTAATATAATTAAATATTTGATTTTTATATTCTTGACGCCTGAGTAAAGTACTTTTAACATCTTTGTAATGGAACTATAATGATCACATAGCACTTTAAGTTTCTAATAGTATGTACCACATTAACCTTGGAATCTTTGTGCTCATTTTAAACATTTTAGTATCCAATCTTACTTTCTGATGAAAAAATGAACTTTATTAAAGTTAAAGGATGCTTCAAAAGTGTTTACATGTTTGGATCATATAAAGAATGGGGTATAAATATTATATTATAGACTTTTTTAAAAGAAGTGATAAAAACATATAAGCTTTATATCAAAAAATAGGTATAGGTTATTCATTAGATGGCAAAAAGAGCAACAAACTAAGTAGTATGTGCGTAAATAAATTACAAATGGCTTTTCTTAAGTGGGTAAAACCAAGATCTTCAGATTTATAACATGATAACTTTCTTAAATAGCCTAAAATGAGGGTAACACAAGGATGCGTAGTTTTAATAGTCTGTCTTAAATATCAATAAATATGGTGCACTAGTTTTTTGTAACAAAGCAGCAATAACGTTGTATGTCCTTTGATGAAAAGGAATACTAGAAGGCAGTAAAATACATTTAAAATAAGTTTGATAAATATAAAATACTAAGAGAATAATGAAACCTTTTTAGTTTCTTAGTAGAAATAAAGCACTTTCATATAACTATGCTACTTTTTATTGTGAGTTAGCCATAATCTTAGCAAATTATGTATGCAACATAGGATTCATAGATGCACAAAAAGAGTTTTTATCCTGTTTATAGCTTTTAATATATATAAGCAGAATTTCCTTCAGTGATCTTTCTCACTAGAGATAAATTAATTTCCAAGAGGCTTTAGTTTCACAGAAACCTTGATATAAATTTCAAGGTAAAAAAGTTTAATAGTATATTCAGGAATTAGAGTTTGAGACTAAAAATATATTGATAAAGGTTAGTTAAGTATGCTTTTTAGAAAGTTGTATTTTTTCTACACTTAGTATTAATATGCAATTTTTATAAGGGAGTTTTTAGTTAAGTGTCTATCAGTGTATATATCTGCTCAATTTTTTTGAGTTTATCACTAAATATATTTTAGCCACATTAGACTTACTTAGAACATTAGTAAAAATTTTCATGATAGATTTAGTAAAAAATTTATCCAAGTTTTTTACTATAGTTTTCGTTTAAAAGTTAATAAAGATTAAATAAATAAATAAAAGCATATTAGTATGTCCTCTTAAAAAGAAAGCACGAAAGCTTTGGACCTAATGCAGTCAGAAATTTTTTTAATTTTACTTAAACTTTATACTTAACGCAGAGAAAAAATATATAACATTAGACCTACTTTTTTATATAGATAAGGTACTAAAATAAGTATGTAATTGTTTCCTTTTCTACTATATATACTGTGCAAGGACTAGCAAAGTTAGCGCATTGTAAATTGTATAGCTTATAAAAGTTAATAAACATAACGTTTACAGACATACAAACCTTAAGCATGATTAAAAGAGCGCTTTTTCAGGCAACTAATAAATAAAGAAGCAATGCTTTGGTGCATAAAACAGTACAAATAATTAGTTAATTATATAAGTTTTATGTACATTTAAGTGCTAAAAATAAAAAACTTCAAATTTTTTATGTAGTTAAAAGTTAATATAGAAAATAGAACACTTCTGGTGCATACCATATTTGAATATAATAAAGCTGCCTGGCTTAAAAATTACAACAGCTAAGCTTAAGCTTTAGTTTTAGAAATAATGTTCTTTAAAAAATTAAGGTCTATAGCTTAGGTGTTAAAGCTTTATAACATGAGAATTTTATCTATATAAAGCTTGCAGAATGAAATTAAAGGCCTGTAGAGAAGGCTTTCATTTGGTGTTAAAAACATTTCAAGAGCGTCATTTAACTCAAATTAAGGACTGGAATTTTAAGTAACTCTCCTATTCCTAAAAATCTTATTATTATCCTCTTGACCTGAATTTTCTATAAATTCCAAGATGTGTAATATTAGAAACTCAGAAATTTTCTGAACTAATTAGAAATAAACATCTAACTAGGTGTAAATGAACTTTAAAATATATGAGTGGCAAAGTTCATTTACACCTAGTATTTTGGTTTACAATAAAAAGAAAGAAACTTTTCTTGAAATGCTTCTTAATAGATGTTTTTATTTAATTTGATTACACTCATAATTATGCTAAATAATATCTAGTATTAAATCACTATCATTT
>JAKSZP010000425.1:0-81315 GCA_022478985.1 Massospora cicadina | reverse complement strand
AGGATTAAGAAATTCATAGATGAGGGCTTATTTGGCATAGCGCATGACTAGCGTCACAAATTTTCTAAATCATATTTCACTGGGATATGGAGCTTTCGCATATGATGATATGGTCATTGCTCAAAAGCCTTGGGTAAAGGATCCTGGTCAAGTGGGCTTTGAGATACTATAAAAAGGGAAAAAATAGTTGATAATTCAGTTTCATTTTCTAAAAAAATAGAAAATCAATGAACCTTTGCTAGAATCAGAATTATTTAAAAGTCTATTTAAAATTATTTAAAATTAATTGGAAAAGATGAGCTTGATGAGAGATATGTCCTAGATGTTGGCCTCATTTTTAGCACTATAGTGGATTCAGATGCTGCTGCTCACATGCAACATTGCCAGAACCATAGTTTTGGAATACATTGCAACATTTAGGGGTAGCGTGCAGGTTTGGGGATGGTTTTCTTCTGGGTTGTCAGTCATGTGGTCAGTGACATGGCTCATACTTCCCAACTCCTTTGTTGCATATTGGCGCAAACCCACTCGTTACATAAAAATAACCCAATTATCTTCCTCTCCCATTTGTGGAGGCCCCAGGAGGAGGTGGTGGTCTCTAGCGAAGAGGAGTGGAACCAGCATTTGCTGACTGTAGTTATAGTGAGTTTCTCACTGGCATTTTTGTTGTGTGAGGTGGGGCGATTAGGGGAGCAGCAACCTCACAATCCGTGGAAGTCCCAGTAAAAGCCAAATCACCTAACGGCCATGAGGCATTGTCCCTTAGAGACTCTGGACAAAATTCATCAGGTAATCACATGAGTCCACTTCCAGGCGTGGTTGGCACAGGCATCAGGAGCTGAATACCATTTCTCTCTTCAACTAGTAAGAGGGCGAATGTATTACCTTCAGAATTAGTGGAATGGTTGCAGGATCTTATTGAGGAAAAGGGACGCTTTCCAAATTCAATGGAGAAGTACATAAAGTTGATTGACTGTGCAGCATGTCCTGACAAGGCGAAGGATGAGGCGTGGTCAATGTTCCTGAAGGTTAATCAGGGGCATAGTTTGGTGGAAGAATGTGCACAGTTTTTCTGCTTATTGGCGAAGGCAGCCCAGGTAGCAATTTCCCAATCTTCATGTATGTTCGCCAGGGGTTGCAGGCAGATTTGCTGGTGGCTTTGTTGGCGGCGAAGGTACAGGACACATTGGCGGAAGAGGTAGTGCTTGAATTACAAGTTGAAAGCAATTGGCGCTGGCCTAGAATTAGTGTGAGGGATCAATGTCACCAGGGAAGGGACAATTCCAGAGAGTGGTCATTCTAGTCAGGGGGCTGGCATCCAGCCCCAAGAAATATGGAAATGTACAGGAGGTGTGCTCTAAGGGAACAATGAGGAGGCACACAAACCAGTGAGCCATGGGCAGGGGAAGGAGAATATGTTCAAGTGTTCATCATCTTCAAATTATAAATTTAAGGATTCATTCAGAAATAAATAGCATTCTTCACTTTATTCACATTTATCCATCCTGGTGGAGTTGTATACGGATGGCAGAGTGGAAGGGGCGATGGCCCTAGTAGATACTGGGGCAGATGATAAATACGTTGAGCTTGCGCTGGCTGAGCGACTGAAGTTGCAGATTCAGAAGGAACTGGAGGTGTTAATTGCTGATGCATCATGGAGGGCTCCCTTATGGCGATTGAGCACCTCAATAAAAGTATGACATGATCCGTTCAGGTTCCGGGAGCAGTTCTGTGCAATAGAAAAATTGGCCCATCTGGTGGTGCTGGGGTGTAGTAGTGGCATCAGTTTTGGCCCCAGGTTGATTTGCCTTCCTGTTTTGTTACATTGAATCTGAGGATGAGGCTGCCAATGAGGTGGATGTTGCTGGTGGGAGAAAATCAGTCAAACGAATATGAAAGCCCAGGTGCCATGCAGGAAGAGGAGTTGCAACAGAATAAAGTGAGTTTGTGGGAATATTTGGACCAAAAAATTTTCATTCTCTCCCATGGGCCCAATTGTGTTTCCATTTCATAGAAAGACGGGTCCAAAATTTCCCGTGGATGCCCAATTTATCTGCTGAACAAACGGGTGAAGGCTGCATTGGAGGAGCATGTAAATTTTAATATTAAGTGAGGGGTTTACTAAACCATTGGAATCTGCTGTGGTATCCCCAGTATTAATGTTGCCTAATGCAAGCGAGGAATTGTGGCTGTGTCTTGGTCTTCCGGCGGCTTAACATGGTTACAGAGCTGGATCCTTATTCCAGGCCATTAGTGGAGGACATCCTCCCAATGGTCACATGGTGTAACATCTTTACGAAGCTTGATATGGCTGATGCTTTTAACTAAGCACCCATGAGACAAGAGAATCAGAAATATATGACATTTAAATGCCACATAGATATGTTCCATACCAGGTAATTCCATTTAGGCTGCGGAATGCCTTAGTGGTGTTCCAACGCATGATCAACTGGGTGCTGAGTAGGATGATCACCTGCTGTTGCATTGTATATACAGATGATATCCTTGTGTTATCTCGTTCTTGGGAAGTACATGTATGAAATATGCAAGAAGTTTTGGAAGCCCTGGCTGAGGCAGGATTGTGGTTGAAGCCTTCAAAGTGCAAGTTCAACAAACAATCAGTAACATTCCTGGGAAATGTCATGTTTGGGAAGGGGCTCAATTTATGTCTGGACAAGCTGCAGGCGGTGTGCATATGGAAAGCCCTGATGTTTCAAATGGGCATAAGGAGTTTTCTGGGGATGGTGAATTTTCTCAGGCGGCTCATGAAAAATCTATTGCAGTTGGCTCTGCTGCTTATGCAGTTGACGTATGATGTGCCGTTTGTGTGGGGAGAGGAGGAGGAACAGGCGTTCAATCAGCTGAATGAGAAGCTCATTTTGGCGTCTTTCCTTGATCATCAGACCATGAGAAATCTTTTGTGTTCGAGATGGATGACTCAAATTTTGACATGGGGGTGGTATTGTTACAAAAGGGGGAGGACGGGATGGAGAACACAGTGTGATAAATTTTAGCTTTAAGATGACCCCAAAGGAAACGAATTATCTGATATATGAAAAGGAACTACTGGTGATGGTATCAGTTTTGTAGTAGTGGCAGCACCATCTGCTGTATGCCTGGCACCCTTTTCTGGTCTGGACAGACCATTGAGCACTGGAGTATTGCTGCAAGCCCAGGAAGATAAGTCGGTGCTAAGGCCATTGGAATGTGGAGCTGGTTCAATATGATTTCTGGGTAGAGTATTGACCAGGTGCAGTCAACACCTTAGGATTGGTTGAGTTGTGACGCGAGGTTGGCATATGAGAAGATGAAGTTGGAGGGGTTTAAAATAGTCACCATGTTTCAGTCAGACCATTTGCAATGATGGTAATCAAGGAGAGAGAATTGGGGGATGAAATCTGGTGGAAGCTGAGGAAGTCAGCATTTGGTAATCAGTTGTGGGCCAAAACATCAGAAGACCATCAGCTTGGTCACCATCTGATGTGTTGGAAGAGAAGCGAAAATCTGTACCATGATTAACGAGTGTGGGTTCCAAATCTGTTGTTACAATGGGAGGTACTGCAAGCATCGCATGACCACCCATTGGCAGGCCATCCTGGAGTCAAGAAAATGGTTGAATTGGTGTGGCAGAACTATCCATGGGCCAGATTTCAGAAGGATATTATGAAGTATGTGGCGTAATGCTTGGTTTGCGCTCAGTCAAAACCTTTAAGGAAGCAGCCCACAGGTAAGTTAGTCCCACTCCAAATGCCAAGTCAGCTGTCAGAACCAGTAAGCGTGAACTTCATCACAGGGTTACCCAAGGTCCAAGGGAAGGATGTGATAGTGGTTATTGTTGATTAGCTGACTATATATGCCGAATTTTTCCTATGTACCTTTAATTTTGCAGCCAAGGATGCCGCAAAGATTTTTATTAACAATATATTCACCCAACATGAACTTCCAGCTGAAATTGTCTCAGATTGCGGACCTTAATTCATATCAAAATTCTGGTCAAATATGCTGGGGAATCTGAAGATTTTCCCACGTAGGGCTTTGACATATCATCCTAAATTTGTCAGACAGATGGAGAGGGTAAACCAGATATTGGAACAATACCTTTGGTGCTACGTTTTATACTAGCAGGATTGGGTCACTTGGATCAGATTGGCCCAGTTTGCTTATAACAACCACTGTCAACTGTGAATGGGTATGACCCTGTTTTTTTTGCAAACCATGGGTTAAATCCTGAGTTGGGTGGGGTTTCAAGTGGCGGGATGCGCCATGGGGCAGATGAGTTGTCTACAAGATGATGGACATCGGGAAGAAGTATGAGGGAATCTGGGACATGCCATGGTGTGGCAGAAGTGATATGTGGACCGTTCAATTGTAACAGACTCATTGTTTGCTCCAGGGATGGGTGTTGATGGTGGCAAAAAATCTCGCCATACCTGTAAAAATCTAGAGGCTTGGGCCAAATTTTTGGGTCCGTCTAAAGTGATTCAAGTTATTAATAAGGTCACGTTTGAACTGGACCTTCCATATGGATCAAAGATCCATATGGTCATCCATGTCTCACAGCTACAAGAGTTTTGAGGCCAATAGTGGAGTGGCCTGAACTGTCAAGCCTGCAGGAGGAGAATAACCAGGAATACAAAGTTGCGCAGATCCTGAATGAGCGATGAGTGAGAGGCCAGTAGAAATTTTTTGTGAAATGAAGGGGTATCCAGTGGAGGAGGCGACCTGGAAGATGCTGGAGGAATGTGCATACTGCCCAGAGAAGATCTATAATTCTTGGCTCCACAGGGGGGTGCTGTGATGGATCAGGCTCAACCTGGTCCGCAGATCAACCTAGTGGATAAAATCTCAGATTCTGCCACAAATCCAAAGGTCAAATTTGAGAATTCCGTGCTAGTGGAGGAACGAATTGATAATGGGGTCATGGGTAAAAATTTGAAAATTCAGGAATGAAGGCTGATCCAGCATAACGCATGACCGGCATCCCAAATTCTCTGAATAATGATTCACTGGGATAAGAAGCTTTCACATATGATGAACTGATCATTGCTCAAAAGCCTGGGGTAAAAGAGCCTGGTCAAGTGGGCTTTGTGATGCTATAAAAAAGGCTAACAATAACTGATAATTCTTTTCTATTTTTAAGAAACTATTACTAAAATCTATAAAAGCTTTTTTAGAATCAGAACCATTTTAAAAGTCTATATAAATATTCTAAATTATACTGGAAAAGATGAGCTCAATGAGACTAAAAATATAAGATGCGTGGCGGCTCCCCCTTTTGGGTTGGTCACCACTAGTAAAATCAGATGAGCTCAATGAGAGATCTGGAAAAGGCGTTGGCCTCATTTTTAGCACTATTATGGAGTTAGATGCTGCTGCTTGTGTGAAGCGTCTCCAGAACTATAGTCTGGGAATATATTGCAACATCCAGGGGTGGCGCGCATGTTTGGGGGTGGATTTCTGCTTGGTTGTCAGCCATATGGTCAGTAACTTGGCTCATACTTCACAACTACTTTGTTGCATGTTAGCGTGGACCTGCCTGTTACAAGTTGGACCTCTCAATTTAGTTGAATTATCCATATTTTCAGCAAAGACTGAAATTGTCACTGGTGGTAGTCCTTGTCTCTTACCACCTCTTCAGAGGATCCAAAATTGTCTCTGGGGGTAGATGCTTGCCATTTCCTCTCTGGTGGTGTTCTCTCGCTGCTGCTACATCCATGCACACCCCATGTAAGGATTTCTACCTGAACGGCGGATATGGATATGTCAGATGATGGTAATTGATCCCAAACTGGCCAAAAAACCCAAACTTCTGTCAGGGATAATCCCCAATGAAAGTCAACGGTTATCAAAGTTGGAGATCAATCACAATTCAGCCAAAAAACCCAAACTTTTATTGGGCATCATCTCTGATGAAAGTTGATTACTATTGAAATTGGTGATCAACCCCAACTAATATGGCCAAATTATGCTCTCTTGATTCCACCCAACATTGGGTTCAAACCTGAGCTATGAGACGAGCTCAATCATATCAACCAATATAATTGAGCTTGCACTGAAGCCCGATTTGTTTATCTTCTTAGATCTAGGCTTGGGCAGCTTAGATTTTCCCCAATAAACCTCTCCAATTACACTTAAAAGATGGTATTGAGTGATAAAATTTACATTTGTTTCCCCCTTCTAACAATTTAAATTAAATGATTTGTTTTTATTAGAAATTGCTTGTCCAGACGTTGTATATGAAAAAAACTTCTCAACCAAGAGAAGCAAAAAAGAAGCAATCCAACACCCTGAACCTTTGGGTCCCCTGGCCTAAAAAATATTAAGGGATATGAGGTATTACTACCATGGTACTAACAAAACTAGTGCTCCCTGCCAGGGCCACCCCAAATTTACGGTGAAATGTAATTAAAAACTCAACTATGATTCATAACAATACAGCGTCCAATATTATGTTAGATCAGGAACACCTTAAACTACTGGTTAATTTTTCCACTATGATGCACAGGATAGAGCTACGAATCCTCACCCTTGAGCAACACCAACTCAAACTTTGAGATGCAAATACCAAGATCAAAAGCGAAATTTGGCAGTTATCCCCTCTTGTCACCACCAAATTGGCCCTTTGGGCTACCCACAATTGGGTAGAATCAATAATTGAGGATATCAACATCTTACAAAATAAAGTGGACGCCCTGCATTTTTACAACACGTCCAGCAATAACAATCTCCCTTTAGGCGAAAATAGTCCCCCTATGTCAATAAACGTTGTTCAACCATTAACTGCCCAGTGGCATGTTCAAACTGTTGTTCAAATAGAAGTACATCCCAGGCGAAGGAAGTATCTTTTTCTTCTTATTTTGTTATGGAAATGCTATGGAAGAAGCCACTGACACCAAGCGACTCAAATAGTTGACCAACTATATTAGCCAAATGGCTTAAAACATTATGGTCCCCCATTTGATGCATTGTCATACTTGAGCTGATGCCAAGACTTCCTTGCTTCAGGAATTTGGGAGCGACTTAATCTTAACTAACCAAAAACAGACCTTTATGGGTTGTCAGGATTCTCCCTGGGTTAGGTGAAAGCCTTTTCCGGGGGATGCTTGATACCTTCATTCATGGGGCACAAATCATATTTGGTCCAATAAGTTCAAGAATGGGGTTCATATCTATATTTTCAAATGGTATATTGAATTTGGGGTTTTACTTAAATTACTCCAAATTCAGAAATTATTTACATCCCGATTTTATAAGTCATGTGAAGCGGAGTTTCCACAGATCCCAGTATTGGGATTTTCCTACAGGTTCCATGACTCTACCCTGAAAATCCCTCTTTATTCTACTTTCATAGTCAAGCAATATAAATAGTGCTTGATTACTATAAATAAAATACATTTTATGCCTATTATTAATAAAATTCTTGTATGTAGAGTTTTTATTTAGGAATAAAACAAGTCATAAGATTACCCATGAAAGTGAACTTTGAAGCACCCCTTTCAGATGAATGTGCCACCAGAGCTTCTCCCCTGGTGGCCCAAAAAATGTTGATCCTGTCAGGGAGCTTCTGAGTCACCTCAAGAACATATATGTTTAGAAAAAAGGTAACAATTTAAAAGCAGCATGTCGCTTTTAAAAGCTCTCAAACCTAAGGTCTGATGAGATGGAAGAAATTTACAATCTCAAGTTTGACTGTGTCAATGGCTATCATGGCTTACTCAACACAGTTCATTACTTGCTTACTGAGCTTACCTATAACCTAAAAAAGAAAACCAATGGAAGGAAGATCTTGAGCAGCTTTATGGGCTTCAACAGAAACCACTTAATTTGATTGAAGACCATGCCAAGAGAGCGGATACTCAAATGTTGAACAGAGCTTTTGCTAAATCTCTCACCCTCCCTAAAGTTAAATATTATTATGAGTTAGCTATAAATGTAGTTATAGAAATGCTCCAAAAATACCATACCAAGTTGGACCAATACCAGGTCAAAGAACCAAAAAGGTCCCCCTAAAATAAATCTAAAGAAAATGTAACAACATTAAAGTCAAAGGAGGAACCTCTCAGAAAACTAGAACAGTCTAGTCAAAAAGAAGTTCAAAGCTTTCTAAACCCCAAACCAGAAGCTAACTGAGCAAAAAAGGGTTCGACCAAAGAGGGAAATAGATCAGTACTCTATTATGAGGATCTGGATGTAGAACATCAGGCTAGCTTTAATTTTCAAAAAGCCTTAACTTATATTGTAAGGATTTTGATGATGATGATGACCTATGCGATGCACTTGATCCTCCTTACTGTCTTCAGCAATCAAATGAAATTTATTCTTCAAGTCATTCTGAAGGAGAATTAACCACATCAATTTCTATAACCAACCAAAATTCTCAAATCACAACTCTTTTTTCTAACATTCATTTTATAGGTGCCTCAAAAAATGGTCCAACTGATGAGACTAATGAAACTCTAATCTCCACGAGTCCACTTGACCCACCTGATTCAAAAATAGAGATTGACGATATGTACTCAAATAATAACATTTATTTAGACAACCAGTACCCAATTCTCTGAAATGATGTCATCTTCCACTATGATTTAGCAAAAGATTTAAGTACAAATTTTATTGACTGTTTGGAGTCAAAAGTGCCAAACATAAATTTGGATGAGCATCATCTGAGCAATTGGACCAATCAAGTTGGGCCAACAAGTTGAGAACTAGCTTCCAAATTTGATGAAGGCAACAAACCCTGAGAATTTTATGGAAGCCTCAAAAGCAATTGGTGCGATGATGAGCTGAAAACGCCAGACAAAATACCTGGGATTTATCTTTGCACCTTTCATGATAAGCTCAATAACTCCTTTCTGGAAAATCTAACACTTCTTGACTTTGAAGGCTCCCCTCCAGAGGCCGGCCCAGATATTACTACAATAAAAAATCAAGATTTCCTGGTTCAGCTCTCAGATTGGGATAGCGCCGATCCTGACAGAAAACGAGGGTCTCGAAAAAGTGAAGCTTGAAGACCCAGCTGACATTACCTCCACTACTAATGCCAACCTTTTGGCCCACTTCGAATTTCCCTCTCAAACTTTGTTGCACAGGTTGCTTTCAGTCGCAAGTGAGATTTGCTCGCCCCAATCCTGAGACAATGGCTCAGCGTCGCTTGAGAAGGCCTCCCTGTAAAAATTTTCAAGGGGAAACACCCTACAATTGTTCAAATCTTTGAAACTTGCAGGGTTGCTCGCCTACCAGCTCACTGATGACAACATCTCCTCTAAACTTTACCTGGATCTTTTGGCAAATAAGGTGATCGAAAGATGCCAGGTATGGATGGCAAATGAGTTGAACTGGAAGCTTGAAGAGGCTGAGACCAGCATGGTCAAGATGGCACAGGAGGCGTGCGAAAGGATAGTGCAGTTGGAGGTGGAGTTGAAGGCCTCCAAGTCAGAAGTTATCCAGAAACGGAGGCTGCTGTTTGGCCTGCAATTGGAGATCTGGGACAATACTGACCAGATCGAAATGCTCAAGATTGACAACTTGCAGCTTAGACTGGAGTTATCTGACTTCAAGGAGATTTACCTCAAAACCAGAAGGCAGCTCAAAGCCAACCACTTCAAAAGACTAGATCGCTCAGCCCGCAGCTGGCCACAGATTGAGGAGCTTGATAACACCTTTTTCAAAGAACGATCTGTGCACTTTACCACAGAGGCTTACCTCCAAGAGCATGCTGCGCTCAACCGTTGAGAAAACAAATTCTACTAACAAGATCCCAGCGTCACCCTGATCCACAGTACCAGCATCACTGACCTGGTCCACATCAGGCACGAGGCTCCATACACCCCCAAACTTGAGTCCTCCATCTACCTTGACCCTCAGGCCACGACTTGTTCCCTAGGACAAGGCTTGGGGGGCTCTGTCAGGATTCCCCTTGGGTTAAGTGAAAGCCTTGTCCAGGGGAATGCTTGACACCTTCGTTTATGGGGCACAAATCATAAATGGCCCAATAAGTTCAAGAATGGGGTTCAAATCTATATTATCAGCTGGTATATTGAATTTGAGGTTTTACTTGAATTACTCCGAATTCAGAAAATATTTACATCCCCATTTTCTAAGTCATGTGAAGCGGAGTATCCATTGATCCCAGTATTGGACTTTGCTACAGGTCCCATGACTCTACCCTGAAGATCCCTCTTTATTTTACTTTCATTTATAAGAATTATAAATAGTGCTTGATTACTCTAAATAAAATACATTTTATGCCTATTACTAATAAAATTCTTGATTGTAGAGTTTTTATTTAGGAATAAAACAAGTCATAAGGTTACCCATGAAAGGGAACTTTGAAGCAGCCCTTTCAGATGGATGTGCCACCAGTGATTCTCTCCTGGTGGCCCAACGTGGGTATCTGCCTTAATCAGGGGGAACTACCAGCGAATTCGCCCACAATTTTTACCTCAAAGCACAAAATCTGGTTGTAAGGAATCATCTTACATTAGACGATGCCATCACCGCTGCATTGTCAGCATTTAAAAATATGCCTAATATCATACTTTATCTTAAAGCGGTGAAGTCTAACATATTTTCTTCCTCCATATTAAAGAGGCTATATTGGAAATTCTGGCTGAACTACATAAACCCGTCAGGACACCTTTTTTTAACACCAATAAGCCCTGGTCCCAAGTATTGGCCATTTCACCCCCCAACTCACCTACACCTGAATTATACTGCACTCATTGTAGAAGAAACAACCGCACTGTAGCTGAATGCTGCATCCTTCAATGTAAGTTGGCAAAAGATCAGTCAGTATAGGGCAAGAGGCTCCCTATGATAATGAAAAAAATTGCCTCAAGACCCTTATTCTAACTCTAGCTCTATACCCAGCACTTCAGGTTGTTGTGTGTTAGATGCCCCTGCAGAAGTTGACGTAACCTTTTCTATCTAAGGATATAAACACCACCCGCTCTCTTACTTTTATGTTGGTCAGTTACCCCAACAAATTTTGACAATCAACTCTTCTATGGAATGTCAAGAACTGGCAAACAAAACGTTCAAAATCATTGAACTCCCCCAAGCTAGGCCACGGCAGAATACTCCACTTGCTTTATTACAAATACCTACTGACAGTCTACTAGCTGTTAATTCCCAACTTACTATCTTTGGTGGTTTAAGTTGAGGTAGTCTTACATAAGATTAAAGTCCTGGCAATAATTGATACCAGCTCACTGGTTGCCGTTATTTCCTCCTGACTTATCCAAAAGATAAAAATGGCTCCAGACTTGATCCATGAGGCTGAATATGGAACGGTAGGTAGTCAGTCTACTAATGCGATTGGATCATATTCTGCCTTACCTCTTCGCTTCAGGAAACTCTTAATTACTGCCCCCAAAATTACATTAGAAAACAATACTTATGAGTTTCTTATTGGGGTCCAACTGATGCGGGAGTTTAACTGCATCATCAACCACAAGGAAAAATACCTGTCCCTACTAGGGTATCAGATTCAGTTAATACTTGATCTCGCTGTCAAAAATAAAGGAGCTAAAAATGGACATGTTTCCTAGAATAACCATCATCCATTTTCAAAGTTGAGCACCAAGTCTTAGGGGAAAAAACTAAGTTACCCTCAGAGGCTGTGAATGCCAAAGAGGGGATTCCTCTGTGTACCCCTCATTCTACTATAATACCCTTAGGCTCACAAGTTATTGTAAATATGGGGATTCAGATTCTTACCCCTCTTGATCAAATTTTGGAACTTAGTGGACACCCAAACCCTTCCATTAAGGAAGCATTACCTGTCTGGGGATTTTGGATCCTGCCTAAAGAATATCTACTTCTATTCTATTAGGAAATCTAACCACAAAAACTCTCCAGGTCCCACGGCATGCACCTATCACTTATGTAAAACTATGACCTATCTAATATATTTCCTATGTGAGTTGTTTTAGCTCATTACAGGATTTAGGATTTAATACCCCACCCACCTAGAATTGGTTAACAGTAGAATTGGGGATAATTTTACCTTGAACAAGTGCTATGATGTTGAAAACCTCCTCAAGGAATATGGCGATATTTCTTCCTCAGGACCAAGTGACTATGGGAAAATGTCTGGGGTAATGCATCAAGTCAAAACTGAGGATCACCCTCCATTTAAACCCCGACCATATTAAAAATCCGAAGTGGAGGAAGTTCAAGTGGCCTTAGAGTTACAGCAACTGTTGGAGGCTGGGTTACTTGTGCCTTCCAAAAGTCCATGGGCTTCCCCATTCTTATTAGTTTAAAAAAGTCTGGTGGTCACTGGGTCATTATGGATTATCACCGCCTCAAATCTATCATTCACAAGTTAGGTACCCCCTGCCGCGTATAGACGACTCTTATGCCTAATGTTGGGATCCCACTATTTCTCAGCTATAGATCTCGCCAATGGATACTGGCAAGTAGATTTTTCACCAGAGAATCGGGCAAAATGCGCTCTCATCACAAGTGAAGGACTATTTGAGCCCACTCAAATGCCTCAGGGGTTATGTAACGCCCCTGCTACCTTCCAACGCGCTATGGATGGACTACTAGGCGTTTTAAAACGCTCCTGCGTGCTAGTTTATCTCAATGATATTGCTATACTCTCGAGAACTTTTACTGAGCATCTAGATCACCTCAGGTAAGTCTTTCAGCGATTATGGCAATTGTCATTGAAACTAAAGCCGTCAAGATGCTCTTTCTTCCAGAGTGAGATGGAATTTTTGGGTCATAAGGTCATTAAAGCCGGAATATCCCTGATGGATGATAAGGTCTTGGCTATTGCTAAGATGACTCACCCTAAATCCCCACAAGATATACAAGTTTTCCTAGGAATGGTGGGCTATTATAACCAAATTATCTCCCATTTTGCAGACACCTCCGAGACACTGGTGTATCTACTGAATAAAGTAATACCCTTTCAGTAAAGAGAAGAGCAACATCAGGCATTCAACCTGCTATGCGTCTCTCTCTCCCACTCTCCAATACTTATTCATCCAAATTTTGATAAACCTTTCCTCCTCTTTACTGATGCTAGCGATATTGCCATTGGAGCCATACTATCTCAGCATGATGAGAACTTAGTGGACCATCCCATCGCCTACTACAGAAAGACCTTATCTAAAGCTAAATTTAATTATAGCATTGCCTAACATGAATGCTTGGTAATATTATTGGCTATTAAGCATTTCCGACCTTATCTATATGGGAAACATTTCACTATAATTACTGACCATTCTTCCCTGTGATGGCTACAGCAAATGAAGGACCCTGATGGGAGGTTAGCCCAATGGGCGTTAAAACTTCAAAACTACGACTTTTTCAATATCCATTGACTAGGGCCCATACATCAAAACGCAGATGGCTTATTTCAGCTTACCATTTTAACTATCACTGACCCTGAAGAGGATCAACTCTATGACCTCCTAACCCAACTACAGTTATTAAAGGAAGAAGCCCTGACCCTCCAATTGAAATTAAAAGAAGATCAGAAAATCTCCAAAATAAGAACAGTCAATTGTGAAAACTTGTGTTTAAACAATGGGTGCCTTATTAAGTATATCGGCTTGAACTAACATCATATTAGAGGGACATTGGAAAGTTGGCCATGAGGAATTCGGAAAACCTACCAGTGGCTTAATACCAATGTTATTGGGAGGGAATGTTTGTCTCTAACCATAATGTATTAGAGTCCTGTCTGGTATGTAAAAGCCAAGACGGACCTAATCACCACTCTCAACATCCAGTGGTCCCACCCTGTGAACCATTCCATACTATTATCATTAATGTTGTGGGACCTCTTCCTAGAGCCACCAATGGACATTGGTTTTTTCTACTAGCCGTGGACCATCTAACTTAGTGGATTGAAGCTGTATCGCTCCCCACCACTTCGGCAAAAGCCACCGCCACGTTTTTGTATAATAGGATTATCACCCAGCATGGGTGCCCTAATGTCATTCTTTCCAATAATGGACAAAATTTCCGCTCAAGGCTGGTAAAAGATTTAGCCGACCTGATGGGAACCACTCAGGTATTCTTCACCCCCTACCATCCTGCAACCAATGGAATGGTAGAGCGGGTAAATGGCACTCTAACTGCACCCTTCAGAAAATGGCTATAACTGACCCCCTCCATTTGCCCCAATCTTTGCCTAGTGCAAAGCTGGCCTATCAGATTAGTTACCATCAAATTACTAAGATGTCGCCAATCTAAGCATTGTATGGCAGAAATCCACATCTGCCTTCCAAAATCCAGGCGATGCTTGACCAAGCTTCTCCTGAAGCACCTGAAGTCACTATTTGAAGTTTTGCAAATGAAATCATAAGACTTCAGGCCCCAGCTGCCAAAAACAGGTCTGCCACAACCAGTAGAGAAACTGCTCACTTTAATGATAAGCATGACCCCCTGAAAACCTTCCAACAAGGAATCCTCATCCTATTCTACCATCACCAGCCTGGAGGTCATTATCACAAACTGGGCACCAACTGGTCAGGGCCCTATCGAGTCATATATAGGTGGAGCAATGAACACTCTATTGTAGAGGTTGTTTAGAATATTCAAAAACCACATACAAAGTTGCTTTCTGCATCCGTTTTCCCCCTGCGCCAAGATCTAGAGGGGTATCGTCATGATTTCTACCTGAACGGCAGATTAAGATATGTTGGATGATGGGAATCAATCCCAAACTGACCAAAAAGCCCAAAATTCTGTCAGGGATAATCCCCAATGAAAGTTGACAGCTATCAAAGTCGGATATCAATCCCAATTCAGCCAAAAAGCCCAAACTTTTGTTAGCATCATCCCTGATGAAATTTAACTACTATCAAAATTGGTGATCAACCCCAACTGATATGGCCAAATCATGCTCCCTTGATTCAACCTAACCTCGAGGTTTAAACCTGAGCTATGAGACGAGCTCAATCAGTTTAACCAAGATAATTGAGCTTGCACTGAAGCCCAAATTTATCTTCTTAGATCTAGGCTTGGATAGCTTAATTTTCCCCAATAAACCTCTCCAATTACACTTAAAAAGCTGGTATTGAGTAATAACTTTACGCTTTTCCCCCTCTTCACAATTTTAAGTTAAAATTGATTTCTTTTTATTATGAATTGCTTAACCAAACGTTTTATCTTGAGAAGATTTATCAACAAGAGAAGCATGAAATAAGCAATCCAACACCCTGAAACTTTGGGCCCCCTGGCCCAAAAATATTGAGGATACAAGGTATTACACCTATGGTCCTGACACCCCCTGATACACTGGAGAAGCCCTTGCATGGTCATATAGGGGATAATGGAGCAACATTGAGGGATATGCCATAACCCACCTCTCATCCATCACATGGGCTAAGTCACCCTGTGTTATGAGGGTGACAGCCAACTTATTGGCCCCTTTTTGGTGCAGAATGGGAATACCTTGCAATCAAGGTGCAGGGGTGTCCCTCAGACTTACAATATCCTTCCCCTTTAAACAGGGGGAGAACTGCCACTGGGAACTTGGGTGAGAGCGACGTTTTCATGGCCTTCAGGAGCTTAATAACCAAAAGCGTGGTGACCTTATGGTGTAACAGAAAGCATCAGGGTGGGAAGAATGAAAGGCCTCCACCAATTTCACCTTATTTAAACAGTTCCTGAGCGCTAAACCAAATGTTTTCATATGCTGGGAATCCTTTCCAGGCAACCAAATATTGTACTTAAGGCGAGATCGCCAAGAAGCCAAGGTTGCATTGACTTCTGCCTCCTCCAATCCCTCAACCATAATAGGCTATGGTTCCTCTAGGATCTTACCCTTTAGTGGAGACAACTTCGACAAGTGGAAAATGGAGTGCTGCTTCCAGTGGGCCAGAAGCGTCAAATGAAACACGCCATTACCCAAGTCTGCCTCCATCACATGGGTACTGGAATGCTTGCTTGCGAATTTTTGGAGGGAACCTGCATCCACAGATGATTCATGTCAAGCATGTTATGGGACCCACTGTAATTTCCTAGACCAGTAGACGTTTTTGGTCCACAAACCGCTTGTAATCATAGATAGTGTCAGATTCTGGTGGTTGACTCGAAAATAAAACTCTTTGACAACCATCAGATCAGGCCAATTATCCTCCCAATGATTGAGCTAATGCCCTAATTCTCACCTCAAAGCCTATTGCAACTACACAGCTCAGCCCAAATATCTCAACTATAATTCAATCATAAACTTTATCAAAAACTCAGGCTAAATATGATCGCACATTATGGTCAATTATCACTGCATCAAATCCCAGGAATTGGCCCCAATTATTAAGAACAATATCAAACAACTATTATACAAAATCATTTGGGACTGACCTGAAGTTAACGTTTAAAAGTCCCATGGACAATCAGATGAATGATAACATAATCAATTTCCCACCCTAGGGCGAAATTTGTATGTCAATCTGCATAATCAGCATGATAGCACTTGCATATGGACCGCCCAAAAGGGAGTACCTAGTGCTGTTGAGAGAGAGGCCTGCTGACGTCCTTATTAGGCGTAATCTACTTTAATCGATGTAAGAATTTCACAGAAAGTGTATTTCATCAGCAGTATGACAAAACTCAAAATCCAGAAGATCCTAGGATAATTTTTCATGTTTTTATTGCACTTTTTGACCCTGAAATCCTCCCAAATATGAGAGTATCTTTCCACCAGTAAACCTAAGAATAGGTCTCAGTCATATCAGTTCAAGGGCCAAACTGAGGTGGTAAAATATCTGTTGAAATTTTGTGCTCGAATGTGGCCAGGAGATGCCCTAGAGGTATAAGTACTGGCGCCTGGCCTAATGACTGATTATCAAATAAATATCCTATAATAAAAATATTTTATTTTATCCTTTTCCTGGTTTTATCAGAGTCTCCTTTGGAGAAGTGTTGACAAGCTCAAAGCACAGCTTGTAATGAAGCCTGACTCGAAAGAAGTTCCTGATTGAGTTTAAAATTATGCCTGAAATCAACCAGAAGAGTCAGGGCTATTCTAATAGGCCTAGTGAGTTTCCAAACGGTGAATATACTGTAAGCCACTAACAATATTGAGGATCATCTGGCGGAACTTCATCCCAATTAAGCATTAAAAATACCAATTATCAAGCGAGTGATCCTCAGAATTTCACAGATAGCTTTGTTAAAATTTTCCAAAACCAAAGACTGGGCGCACCAGATGTGCTGAGCGTGATCTTCTGCTGCCGGCACCTCCATCTGAAGACATGGTATTACCAAAAACGAGGGGTTGTACCCCATCGTGGCCCATGCAGTGAGAAACCAGTAAATGCATAGCACCATCATTATATGCAAATTAAGCCAGTGGAAGGTCATTTGCCCATTTGTCCTGCATGGCCGTGGCATAACAACAAAGGTACTGCGCAAGAATCTGATTTATCCACTTTATTTGACTGTCCAACTGAGGATGGTATGCTGTTGAGTGACACGGCATAGTCTTCAATATCGCCAAAAGCTCATTACAAAATTGCACCATAAACTGTAGCCCACAGTCACTTATAATCTCCTGTGGCAACCAGAACATCAAAAACAAATGCCGCATGAAGAGCCAGGTCATCTATTCCGAAGTGTTAGCAGAGGAACAAGGAGTGAAATTGCGAATTTGGTAAAACAGTCCATGACCACCATAACAGCAGTAACCCCCTTTTAGCTAGGAAGCTCAACAATGAAATTGATGGACACAATGTCCATAGGCCCTCCGCCTGCTGCAGGGGGTACAAGAGACCATGCTTACCTGATCTATCTGACTTAGCCCACGTGCATGTCATGTAATTCATAGTTCATGCCAGAATATTCATTTGATGCTCAACCAGCTATACATCACTTGAACAAATCCAGGTATTTTTTATTCCCTGGTGCCCCATTGTGGGGGGGGGTCATGGTGAGCCTGAATATTTTCGTTCCAGATATGGGGTGGCACTCACAGGCGTGACCAAAATTGGATCTCTTCCACCAAGGAATAGTGGGACCACTTATGAATCAGAAGTGCCATATGGTCCAATAACTCCAATCCCTCTGAGAAAGCCATCTGGCCTGCTAAAACCCTTGAAACCAAAGGCACATTTGGGTCCCAATCTGCCACTGAAATTGTTGGGATAGCAATAGCTAAAATTTGAGCTAGCGAATCACTATGGTTACCTCTTGCTCATCTGCCTCCGCTAGACTCAATGCAGGGTTGCAACTCAAAACGTAGGGAGAACATTCAACACCCCTTGTCAAGAAAGTGTCTGTAACTCTCTCAATTCCAGCGAGGTGGTGTGAGATGCAAACTCACACTGCTAACGAACTAGCCGTCAAAAGAATGGGAAACAAGGCACCACAAATGGTGCCAGTACAGAAGGGAACCAAGGCAAGAGTGTAGAGCGCGGTATACAATATCAGGTAAGTGAGAAACGACAAAAATTGTGTGGACCCCAAAGGGGAGTCCATAATCAAATGTAAATCGGTGCTAGGAGGCTTGAGTGCCTCGATCTGGAGGGGCCCTGAGTGGCTCAAGGGAGCACCTGAAACTTTTGTTATTTGTGATAATATGTAGTGGCTAACGTAGTTGGAGACCTCCTCAAAGAGGTCCGCACCCTGGTTCGCCCAAGGAACCAAAGTAAAATGTAAAAACGGAAAAGTTTATTGTGAAAAGTCGACCAACAAGGAATATTTGCCAAAAACCCTATTTAAACATTGTTGGGGTATTTATGGGTCTGCGGAAGTGGGCACAAGCCTTGACGCTCCAATAGGCAAATGCTTCCATCCAAATTGGTAGAATACACCAAAACTGTCTTCACTCGAGTAATTGATTGAAGTTGTACTCTACCTGAACGTGTAATTTTGTAAATGGAATGGGTTTCAAACCCCCATTCCCCAATCAACCAAATTGAACCATCTTTGTTAATTAAATAGCTCGTCTGCCATAACGCCTGGCCAATATAAAGGGATGGGAATTATGCACCTCACTAGTACCAACCTGAGCATATTTGGCTTGTACCCAGTGTTGGTCTAAGGTGTGCTTGAGGTTAGGGAGGGCCTGAAGTTTCACCTTCTGGGCCTCCTGCCACCCAGCCTTATCCTTGGGGTTGGCGCCTACTATCATGTCATTCAACCATAACACCCCTTTCACAAATTCTGACTTAATATTAAATCTGCAGAGATCGTGATATGACTGGGCCTGATGATGTGCCAACTTATGTGGTTTGTGAAAATACATAAGCACTTGGTGATCCATCCACATGTTCACCTCATGCTGCGCGACCTGCAGAAGGTACCGCCAGTGGGTAAGAGACCACGCCACGGTGGCCGACTCCTTGTCACAAATAGCACAAGACTGTTCAGAGTAAGTGAATTTGTGGGAGAAATAAGAAAAAGATTTTCAACCCATCATGCACATGCAACAGTATTTCCCCACAGTGGCAGATGAAGTGTCAAATGCAATGATGAACAGCTTGTTGGAGTCCATGTGCTTGAGGATAGGAGGCGCCAAAAACACCTTATTGATGACATCAAACACCTACTGGAACTCCTCCGTCCAGCAGAACGGCACATTATTACCAGTCAGGGGGTGAAGCAGCATGGCCAGCTACGATAATGCAGGGAAGAATTTCATTATAAGATGATGGTTCCCAAGAAGCTCTGCAATTGCGTCTGGGTCGTAGGTGTGGGCCACCCATGTATCGCATTGAGCTTATTGGAGGGATGGCATAACCATCTTTCAAGACTAAATTACCCAAGAAGGTAACCATTTCCCAGAAGAACTCACACTTAGATGGCTTTACATAAAGCTCCTCCTTGTGCAATTCAGCCAGCACTGCCTCCAGGTCCTTCACATGCTGCTTGGGAGTGGGGGATTGAATGAGGATGTTGTCAGTGTATGCCATCATGCAAGTGAATCTGAGGTCATTGAGCATATTATCAATCATCCACTGGAATGTGGCGAGGCGTTTTTCAGGCCAAAGGGCATCATGCAGAACTAGATTATATCCCTTCATGTCCAAATTGCCATTAGGCTTCCTGGCTTTCTGCCATCTTGAACTGATTGAATGCATTTACAAAATTAAGCTTCGAAAACACCCAATTTTGTGATTGCTGTTGGGGCACGGGGGGCAACTCCAACCTGTGCCCATAATTAGTCAGGGCCACAAAGCCCTCAGCGATTTAATAGGCTATTAAAGCCTTAAGTAAATTATTAAGGAAAAAAGAAATGTGAGAAACGGTAGGTTTATTAAATTGATCCTTGAGGTATTATTAGAACTTGATGGATCAGGGATGGGAAGATTTAGAAAGTCTCAGCATTAATTGCTAAAGCCAAATAAATAAATATTACAAGGGGAATGAGCGCATCCTCAACATAAGTCACTGGCACACCCAAAAGGGTTAAGTGATTGGGGAACTGCGTCAGACAGTAATTCCTCGTGGCCCAATTGATTTGGTTGGCATCCTCAGCATTAGTTACTGGTGCTGAACTTACTATCTATTGAATTATAATAAATTATTAGGGTCAATCCATGATACTTCAGATCAGGCTTACCCCAAGTTAATGGGGAGCCCAATCCAGCATCCGCCCATAGGCGGGTCACAACCCCTAGTCAGGGCTTCCCCCAATAAAGATAGAATCCTGACATAACCCTTCCAAGCCTCAGCTAGGGATGGAGCCAGGGCGGGGGCACCAGATACAGAAAGCAGGGTGGAACAGGCCAAGGTAGCCAGCATGGACACAATGGTGGGATCTAGCAAGCATCATTGTGGAGTGACCCTGGCATTGGCATTAGAGCCAGCATTGGCGCTGGGGCCGGCATCAGGATTGGCACCTGGCATTGGCACGGGGCTGGCATTGGCACGGGGCTGGCATTGGCATAATGGCTGGCATTGGAGTTGATACCTGGCATCGGTGCTGGGGCCAGCATTGGGGATCAAACCTGGTAGCCTGGGCTTGGTCGCCCAGACTAGTTTTTGAAGGGCCTAGGTCCCCCCTCATCTTGGCTTGCCCTCTTGGGGCAGGGGCCAAGGTCACCTAGATTGCCCTCTGTGGGGCAGGGGCCAGGTAACCTGGGCTTGTCTGCCCAGTTATCTTAAATCAAGATTAGCTGGGGGCCTCCTCAACTGACCCTACTGCTTCCAACCTGGCTTGCCCCCTTGGGGCAGGGGCCAGGCCAGGTTGTACCTCCTGGGTTTAGGCCCAGGGTATGTGCCTTGGGGCAATGGTCCTCAGCTGTGACTGCCCCTCCTCTTTTCCCCAAATTAGCTCTTGCGGGGAACTCAGAGGCATATTGCAGGGAGCACCAGTTGTCAGGTTACAGGGGAGCAACTCCAACCCATGCCCATAATTAGTCAGGGCCCTGAAGCCCCCAGCGAATTAATAGGCTATATAAGCCTTAAGTAAACTAACAAAGAAAAGAGATAGGTGAGAAATGGTAGGTTTATTAAAATGATCCTCAAGGTATTTACTAGACCTCGATGTATTGGGGAGGGGAAGATTTGGAAATCTTTGTCATTAATTGCTGAGGCCAAATAGTTAAATATTACAAGGGGAATGGGCGCATCCTCAGCATAAGCCGCCAGTGCACCCAAAAGGGTTAATTGATTGGGGTTCCATGTTAGCACAGTAATTCCTCACAGCCAATTGTTTGTTCAGCATCCTCAGCATTAGTCGCCGGTGACATATTTACTATTTATTAGATTATAATAAATTATCAGGGTTGATCCCTGATACTTCACTTGGCCAAATCGCCTGAATTCCGCCCTCCCCTCTTACTTTCCCTTAAAATTTATTTTTAAATAAAGTATGGAGTTTAAAAAAAATCCATGATATTTCAGATTGGGCTTACCCAAGTTAATGGGGAGCCCAATCTGGCATCCACCCATAGGTGGGTTGAAACCCCTAGTTGGGGTTTTTATAATAAAGGGAGAATCCTGACAATCGCCTTACTGATCATTTGCTTGAGTATGAGGGGGTAGGAATTTTAGACGGTTATATAAATGCCCATAGTCAATTCATGGCTGCAGCGTACTGTCAGCCTTCTTAGTGAGAACAATATGTGATGCAATAGAGTACGTCTCCTTGAACACCCAATCCTTCTTGAGCATATTGTTTGACCATACTTCAAAACGCCTAGTCCTCTTGCGCCATGTAGGGATACAATGGACAACTGATGTTGATAACCTTGACTGACAAGCAGAAAGCCAAGTCATATTCAGAGTGCTGTGGAAAATAATTAGCCTTCTCCAAATTGAAAAATATACTGATATGCCACTAACTTCAGGGGAGAATCTAGAGGAAGGCCCATCGGAGAGAGGAGTGATATAATGGAACTTTGTATACATTCATTGCAAGGGTGTCAATAAGGGGAAACTCCCCCAACTGGGCACTCACAGAATACAACTAATTCAAGTATAGGTATATGCTCACCTGCTGCCGATGCCACTACCCCACACCATTATAACTGGGAAGAGCAACTCTGGAACTGTAGCAAACCGGTCACAAAAACAAAATGGTGTAATGAGAATGTCACAGGCAGCCATACATTTCACAAGGCCATTGGAGCAGATGATTCATGGAACTGGCAGATAAAATTGATAATGACCTGCCAGTTGGGGTGCGTGAGCACCCAGAAGATGAACCTGAATGCCAAGGACATTGCCATCTGAGTGACTTGGTGATAGAGTGGGAGGAGGGAAAACAGAGAATAACAGCTGGTGCCCGCCGTAACCATCAACCTGACATGCAACCAAACAACGGCCCCTGAGGGTCCGGAAGATTTAAGTACAGCAATTATTTTGGCACAATAGAAGGGTCAGAATTTGCTGCAGGACCACTAGTGATAGATCTGGTGGAGAGGACATGAAACCTCACGTAACAGGGAGATAATATCTCCAGCATCATCAGAACATCTTGAAGCCAGAGAGCGCCAGCGAACAGGGATATCCTCAACAAGCCATGCATGTGATTCACCCAAGATGAAGGTGGGGATCAACATGGTGAGAGTGGCCACTAGGGCCCAATCATGACGCAACCCAAGGAACATGGTTTGAGGTTGCTGAGGAGGCGAACTATGAGAAAATTTAATAAAAAATCAAGTCTTTTTTGGTTAAAACAAGATTGTTTTTTGGAAAAAAAAACGGAAAGAATCAAATGGCAACTGTACCAGTGAAGGATGAGTGCCTTAAGGCCTAGGGGCTTGGGGAATAAGTGAGGATTCATAAATGAAGGAATCACAAACCCAAACAATTTTCAGTGGATTGAGATCCTGCAACTAGCTTGACGCCGAATCGACCTTCCACTGGCCATATGACTCAATCAAATTTAGCCACTAAATAGTATCTCCCACCAGGATTTCGCTTGGCTCAGCGATACTTTGTTTGGCGGGTGACTGGTAGCACCCATGGCCAAGCCATGGGGCCCTGTCCCACTGGGTATCAAATGTATTTTCACATTTAATTACACTGGAGTCATACCCCTCAATTTATCCAGATTCTTTGCCCTATTAGCGAAACTTGAAATTATTGCTAGAGTGGACCCCCAACTGATTGAGATTCTATGCCACATTGTCAGACCTTGGCATCAGCGCTAGGGCTATGTGCTTGCCATTGCCCTTTAGCCGGCATCCTCTCACCACCAACACCTCCACGCACATCCCCCATAATCCACTGAATAGCTCGCTTGTGTTTAAGTAGTGAGGGAAAGGAAGACCCTTCAAATGGTAGCCATCACCCACCATTTGACCACCAGATGGGCGAGATTGCCCTGGGTGATGGAAGAACGGCCATCTTCTTTTAGCCCCTTTTGTGAAAGAAAAGGGAACGCCTCACAGTTGAGGCGTAGGAGGTGCTCACCCAGACTTATAAAATGATGCACCCAACGTGGACGCCCCATGTCTAAGTCCAAGTCAAGGTTCTTCACCAATTTAACTCATAAAGTTTACCGCCATGCCCAAATTTACTAGGGCCTCAACTGACAACCTGTGCGCACCCATCTGAATTTACAGCGGAAAATATAAATAATTGAAAATTTTTTTTGGTAACTGAATGGTATTATGCCAACTGGATGATAACACTCATGGAATCAGCTGGGAGATTGATTTGTATGGGGAATCAGCACCCTCCGTGGGGAGTACCTTCTTGAAGTTGCCACACTTGAATTCTGACAACAAGGGAATCGGAGGATTACAAACCGCCTGGTTCCTCATAGGAGCCACCTCACTCATTGGCGCCAGGGCAGGAGAAGGCGCAAAACTGGGACAATGGGAACCGCAACATCATTTGGCAGAAAAATGCATACTCTGGGTGCTTAACTCAAACCAGGACTCCAATCTAAGACCTCCATAGTAGGGAAAAGTTTTTCAAACCCCACCCATGTGCAACGTCTGACAAATAGTAGAACTAATGAAGGCTGACGTCATGCACATCTGGTCCACTGACCCCACCTGTGTGGCCCAGGTGGCATGATTAGTGGACACATGATCCAAAGCAGCGCGGAATGCTGCAATGACAAAAGTACTGGGAGCCCAAGTCCAGGGGCCTGGTCAAAGAATGCTCCTACAAATGATACCAGATAAGATGCTTCAGCACCTGGTAAAAAACTGGATCAGGAGAGACGATTGCGCCACCAACACCTGCACAACTGCCGATGCTAGAATAATCAGTGGTGTCAAAACCCCTACTTGGGTGGTTAATCATAAGATTCTGTGTACCCATTGGCGAGCATCACCTTCCATGAAGCCCAACAATTGACACAATCCATTATGCATTTTCGTGGAAGCAGAAGCTTTAGTGTTAGCTAAAATCACACTTGCAGCTTGGCAAGAGCGTCCAACACCTAATTAGAAATCTCCACTGACGGGGAAGATAAGCCATTACCCTAGGGTAGGATGAGGCTGGGACTGGAACCTTCAGGATAAAATGCTCAGTCAAGAGCTCCCTCACCACCCCATGGGAGCACAAACAAAGGCAAAAACTGACCCACACAAGCAGCACAAGGATGAGCACTGACTGTAAATTCATGTGGTCAATCAAGACTACTGCATTACTGACTCAAAACAGAAGGGTGGAAGTGGCAGACACTAAAGGTTAGTTGATTATGTCACAGAAAAAAGCAATTAAGATTGAGACTGTCATACCAGTCAGGGTTCACGAGCACCCAGAAAGCAACACAGAAAGCCAGGGGCACTGCTGTCTGTATAATTTTCTGAAGTGGTTGTTATCAGCAAGCAACCCTAGTAACCTTTTTACTCCACAGGTTCCGTTTCCTCGTGCACTTTGTTGCGTTGTATAGTAGAATGAATTATTAATTGATGATAGTATGGAGACTATTATCCACAGTTGAGATTGAACTATATTTTGGCCCAACGCTTGTCCAGTATTCCCGATTAAAAACTCATGAAGTCATACTCATAGGGATTCGTTCCTTTGCTCTTGTCCAACTGATCTTTACTGTGATACCCTGGTGACAGTCTCTTTGGTCCAACACACAGTCAGCAGCTATCCTCGATTGTGACTCCTTCTTCTCTAGGTCCTCACTTAAGTTTTTACTCTTCTCTCTAAGAGTCTTCCAATTATTGCCCTCTGCAATAATATCTTTGAGACAGAATAGCACAATAAAAGCTGATGATAGTTTAACTATATACTAAATGAATAATATTAGCACTAAATAACTCTTATTATCTAAATATAACTATTACTGTTTTTATAGTGAATCCTAGAGAATATATAGTAGGGAATTCACTGTCTAACCCTTGGTTGACACCTCTTCGATGAAATGGCAGCCATTGCTATTGAATCACCCATCCTTATCTCGGCAGCAATGGTCTTCCCCATCCTGTCTAGGATTCCGTCATAGGACATCCTCAAGACCTAAAATGGAAAGATTCAGAAAACGTGTCCCCAACGTTTTCCTCTTGATCCAAGTGAACCAACCATATTTGGATAGCGACCTGCTTAGGTAATGGGACTTATTTCTCATTAAGGCAGGTCACTCACCAACTGATCAATTTGCTAGTTGCAGGCGGCATCACTCACCTCACAACTTGGTATTCATTCCCAATCAGTCAGTGATGAAACCTGACCAATCCCAATTGGTACACCGATAGTTAATCACTATCAGATGCCCCTATTTCGTCAGCAACTCCGCTTGATGAGATCTTAAGTATTCGTCCAGATTGATCCCTGATGGATATAAACAGGCGAATATCCCAAAATCCCACAAACATAGTTACTCCAAAACTTGGGCCAATTGATTTCCAATTCACTTCGCCTTAGGTAATTTTCCCCTAGCAATACCAGGTAATCTAGTAGGATGGTAATATGGGTAAAAATCCCAACAAATCCCCCTATTGCCTAGCTTTCCAGCAAGAAAAGGACCGGGGCATGAGAACACCACTTCAGACACTTGGTCAAATACTTCATTGGTTCAAGCAGAGTATACTCATCAATACTCAACGCTTCTCAGGATGACCTTCGGCATATGGCGTTCTTCCTCTTCCTCCTTGCTACTGCCTTCTCAGAGCACAGTCCCAAGATCTACTGTTGTGCCGGGCTGATCATTTTACTCGTGACAATATTAGTCCTGGGATCAAGTTTCCCCCCATCAGGGTATATGACCCGCTGTCATATTCAGGATTCTTGGTCTCGCATCCTTGATTTCCTGATTTTCTCCTTGTCCTAGTCAGGAGACTCTTACTGTTGATCTTCATTTTGAAGCTCAATTAAGGATACTTATTCCTATTCGCCCTTGTTATTTCTTTCATAACCTCTTGGCTTAAGTCATTCCTAATTCTTCCCCTAGAGAGCTTATCTCATCAATTTTGAGATTAATTTCTCCGAAATTGGAGCTTAATGGATTGTAGAGTGCATAATGTCAACTTCTATATAATTCTGACATCCCCCTCTTGTCCAGCTCATAATTTGAATTCCAAGTCACGATACAAGCAGCTTCTGAATAGTTTGTCTGATCAAAACCTCCATCTCTTCTAGCAGATGAGTCAGGATGCTCGGCGGAACCTCTTCTATAGTCCTTCCAGGACTCATATGCCTAGTCTGGCGCCAGCGGCTAGTCCTTCCATCAAATTACCAAAAATGGTAACTAATTCCTTTGAAACCAGGTTGGCTATTATTCAAACAACTCTCGGCCAATTCTTCCTCTTCCATTGATTCCAGAGTTGGACTTCGAAACTATCCTGGATTTGACTCCTTTTGCTGATGCTCCAACCATCAATGTAGATGCTCCAGAGATTAGCCAGTTGCTCTTGATCACTTGTTTCTTGCTGGGTTGGACCTGCTTCCTGAGTTCCTCTTCTGACTTGGGCAATATTAAAAACCCAATGTTCTGATCTCCAAGATCACCATTGGTAACAGTATTCACTTCAAGCTCCCCTACGCTGAACTTCAGGCCCAAGTCACTGAGGCTTTGACCCTAGTGCTGAATCCCTCTGATCTTGATAACATCCTGGATCGGGATACCACCGCTTATGCTCTTTGCTTTGCTGGCCAAGTTCTTTGAAGTTGTCCACAAAGCTTCCAGCCTCGCCTGGTTTCCACCGTTCATTCAGCTTTAGCTTCCATGAAGCCCATAGTCATTTCTTGCAGGATGCAATCCATTCCCTGCATGACTATCTCTTCTCCGGCGCTTCTTATTGGTATCTTCCGCTGATGGCGTTGATAGGTGGCATGATTTGGCAACCCCCATCAAGCATCCCTTCTTCATTGCCAGCCCATATGTCCGGGGTTCTTGATGAAGCCCGCCGTCAGGCACTCAAAACTAATCTGATAGCTCCAGTACCATATTGGGATTACTCAGGGTTATTTGCTGATTGCCTCTTCTTATACTGTTGCTTTCCTCCCCGCTCTGGGGTTTCACGATTGGCTTCATACAACATCTCAATTTCCCTTCCCCTAGTCACTTTCTTGCAGGGCTCTGCATCCGCTCAAAGAACGTGGTTTCATGTAAGTCTCTCCCTCACTAGTGTCCGATCTCATATCAATTTTGGTAGGCTGTTCCTTCCTACCACGATATATCCTCCTCTCCCAAGAGGTGACATAGGCGGAATCATACCCATACCAAGGACTATTAAAAATAAAGATTCTAAAGTTATACCAGCTTTTCTCCGTGCAGTTTAAAATTTTTTCTAATATCTTTTATCAATTTTTTATCTTTATTTTTATTTTTTCCCTATGGGACTTGACCTTGTTTTGGTTCATCATTACATCTTTTTATTTTATACCTCAAAATTGGGTCCTGGGTACTTAAACCTGCCAGTTTTCTATGGTTCAGAGGTCCTTTTTTGGACTTAAACATCTATATTGGTTCAGAGGTCCTTTTTTCAGACTTGACCTAATCATCAGGACATGCCCAACTTAATGGTTCATCAGTCCTTCAAGAACACTTTTATTTTTTTCATCAATCCATCACTTTAGATACTTAGAGTGGACTTGATTCACAACTCTTTCATCCAAGAGATTCTTGATGGAGTAAGTATCAGTTGCCGTCTTAGCAATCACTTTGAACGGATCCAACCACAATGCATCTAGTTTGTTTCTTCATTCAAAACCATGTGTATCGCAATAGGCAACTCTTTCCCCTATTCAATATTCAGCTAAGGCCAGTCAGTTCTTATTGTCCCTCAATTTCACTCGTATACTTTTCTTCAAGGTTGTATCAAATGCTTGTGATTGCATATCAATCAGGATACCTGTCAGTTGGTTCAGGTATTGTTCTGTACTCATCCCTGAAGTAGGTTCCATCCCCAAATATAAAATTGGCAGCGACGCGACCTATCTCTCATATAACATTTTAAACAGTGTCTTTCCCGTCACCATATGATGAATAATATTGTAGGTAAATGTCACCAAACTCAGGTACATTCCCCATGTGGAAGTTCTCCCTGCGACTAGCTTCCTCAGCGTCATGGCCAGCGTTCCATTCACCCGTTCTACCAGTCCATTTGTCTCCAGTCGGTAATGTACTGACATGACTCCCTGGATCCCCATTATCTCATTCAATCTTGGGATCACATGAGACGTGAAGTTAGTCCCATTGTCACCAAGCAGGACCTGTGGACATCCATGCCAGTATACTACTTGATCCAGGATGAACCCTGCAGTACTGGTAGCGTCTGCTCTGGTTAGGGCCTTTGTCTTGACCCATCTCATCAGATGGTCGATGGCAACTATAATGTACTTGACTCCCCCTGTGCTCATCATCAGCGGTCCCATCACGTTGATGGACACCACGTGCCAGGCAAATCCAGGGCGGACCAATCATTATCCAGTTGTATTCTTGTGTGATTTTGTGCAGCTGGCACTCCACGCAACAAGCTAGATAACCTGCAACATTGTAGTTAATAGATTACCAGTAATAGTACTGGCGCATATGGTCAATTTTTTTCCTCAGGCCTCCATGCTCAACAACCTTATGAGAAGCTTGCACTATAGCTGCTCTTTCCAATGGTTTTGGGAATAATAACTGTTTCCATTAATCTTGAATACTTGTCCATCCATAGTCTCGGTGTTTTACATTGCTTTCCAAAGCACACCTGGGATTTCTCGGGGCTCGTCCCCAATTTTTCTGTCAACTATACTCTGGAATAGCTCATCTGCCTGCAGGTATACCATCTGGACCATTGGTAACCGTGATAAGCCATCCACGTTCTGGTGAGAAGCCCCCGCTCTGTGGACAATCTTATAATCATAAGCCTGAAGCTTAAGTGCCCATTTGGACAGTCATCCTTCCAACTCTCTCAAATTGTACAGCTAATGCAGCAACAAGTGGTCCGTTACCACCTTAAAGTGCGTTCTGTGGATGTACACCCAAAACTGCATGCATGCATAAATGACCGCAAGGCATTCCCGCTAAGTCATGGTGTAGTTCCTCTCAGGAGCTGAGAGTGTTCAGCTCACATACGCCACTGGATGTTCGTCCCCAAGTTCATCTACTTGGCTCAATATGGCGCCAATCACAATCAATGAAGTATTGGTTTAAATGATAAACTCCTGAAAAATTCAGATATTTCAGAATCAGAAAATCTATCAAATACTGAAGTAACTCATTGAAGGAGTCCTAGCCTCTTAATTCCATAAAAATCCTTTTTTAATCCTTTAATAAATGAAATATTGGCTCGGCTATTCAGACAAAGTACCAAATAAATCTTCTTTATTATCTAACCATCCCAAGGAACACTTGGATGTCTCAGACACTCTTTGGCACAGCCATCCGTTCTATGGCAGCTATCTTCTGGGTTTGTGGCTGCAATCCACTTGAATTGATTAAGAATCCCAAATATTCCAACTCTTTCTTAAAGAAGTGGCACTTCCTTGGCTTGATCTTCAGGTTAGCCGCGGAAAGTCACTTAAATACTTCTTCCAAGTGGTGGAGGTGATCAGTAAACTTCCTACTGAACACGCTGATATCTTCCAGATATACCAGGATACATGACAGCTACAAGTTGCTTAGTATTGCTTCCATGGCCCTCTAAAACGTTGCAGGCGCATTTCAGAGACCCTGGGCATCCTCGTCAGTTAATATAGCCCCTGCGTGGTAATAATTGCACATTTTTCTTTGTCTTCCTTTGGAAAGTTGATCTGCTAATATCTAAGCTCAGATCCATCGCGGAGAAATACTTTGCTTCTCCTAAATGATCCAGCACATCATCAATCCTCAGTAGGGGATATGAATCCTTCTTTGTAATTTTGTTCAGTCTTTGTTAGTCAATCACTACTTGGTTTGATCTATCCTTCTTCTTCACAATCATAATCAGACTCGCCTAGGGACTTGACGACGTTCTAGGAGCCCATGTTTCACTAGCTTGCTGATTTCATCCTCCACTACCGCTTCGGCATCTTTTGATCTTCAGATTGGTCTCATCTTTATCAGTAAATTTTCCCCGGTGTCAACCTTGTGAATTACGTCTTGTGCGCATTCCAAATCATGGTCATCCTGAGTGAACATTTCAAGATATTTCTCAAATAATTTGAGCACCTCCTTCTGCTGGCCTTCCAGCAGATCTGCAAGCTGCTCTCGATCAACCAATAGGTTGATGCTTTTGGCTACCCCAGCCAGTAATCCCATTTTGTTGAGAAACCCAAAATCATGGAATTTTCTCATTTGGCCGTTGGAACAAATATATTTGCGATGATCTGATTCCTCTTGATCTTCATCGGTTTTTCACTCAAATTCACCATGAGAACTTGAATTTCTCCATGGCCTGGCATTATTATCCCAGGAGCCACCCATGGAACCACTCTGGACTTCTTCCAGGGGCTTCTGACCTCCCCATACAACAGCTCAGGACTCTACAATATCAACCCTGTGTCGACTATTATCTGTGATCTGGCCAGTATGGTCCTCTCATTCTTGATCCTTAGTGGAATTCCCCGGTTCTCTAGGATTTCTGCTGGAATTTTTTTTCACTTTCTACCAACTAATTGGTATCAAATTGGGACAATGCCGTCATTGTATATTAGATTGATGAAGTTGTTTCTCTGATTTAGCGGAGCTTCACCATCCTTCTGGTATACCAATGGTAACGTTTGCCCCAAGTTGGTCAACGTATTATCCTCAAAGTTACTTTTAACTTCGTATTTTTGTAAAAACTCTGTTCCAATCAGAATGTCATAGTTTTGATTCGCCAAAACTATTGCTGGAGCAGATACCATCAATGACTAAATCGTAGTGGCAGCTCACTATACGCTACACAGGAGAAGGTGGTGATTTGGCCCATCTGTCCCATACTCTTTCTTATGCTCCAAGTCCGACGAGAACTTCATCCTCTTTACCAGCTTGTTGGAGACAAAATTGATGGGTGCTCTGCTGTTGACAATCGCCCTCACCCTCACTTGATTCACTTGTATGTCTATATATGTACACTCGGAGTATTGTAATATAGTGCTTACTAAGTGAATAGCGGCGTTATTAGCTGAATCTAGGGTGTGAATAATTTGTGCTGATAAATCAGTAAACGATACCTTTATCACACTGAGGGGGATAGACAAATTAGCCTCATCTAAATGGATGTCAGATAATTCTTCAGGATTCTCAGCAGTTTGATTCTTGTTCACCAGTTGTCATGCATATGGCCAGGCAACTTCCTTGATTATCTCAGGGTCGATTCTCTTTGCCCCAGCTCTGGTCACAGCATTTACATCCAAATTGACCACTTGATACAGCTGATCCTGCTCGTCATCTATGAACAGATCACTGATATCAATTTCTTCATTCATAATGTTGGGAGAAACAGGCTTCTCCGCAGCTCTAGACTGTTCCCCGTCTAGGCCACAGGCCCTTTTCCCAAATCTTTGGTGGCTGCTGACTCTTTGGCCTGCTCCACGTTGATCTAATCCTTCAACTTTTTACAGTGCACGGCGAATTTTCCTTTCCCGCCACATTGGTAGCAGACCTTTTCCTTCTTGTTTAACCATCTGAATTCTTTGGGCTTATTCTCTGGCATGATTTAATTGTTTATCTCTTTAGCTCCTTCACTTCCCTTTGTGGGATTCAGATTGTGTACCAGATTGGATTTGAAGCTTCTAACTGGCATCAAACGTCGCGCGCAAAATCTTCAAATTATCTACCATCTGCAAGGTAGTTATTTTCATTTCAAACATGGAAGACATCATGTGATGCAAATCGCAATAGGGCTGAAGGGCCACTTGCAAGGCGATCCTAGCATCAAAGTCATCCAATAATTTCGCTCTGACCATGATTTGCGAATCTTGGTAAAACTAATCCGTGAAGCTAGCTAGAGACTCATCTTTATGGAACTGGATTCCCATATTTTCCTGCTTGTGTTTTGAAATGCATGTCAGACTCCTGAATTCTTTCATGATGGCCACATTTACCTCAGCATACAACCAGCTGTCCCCCTCCAGGTGAGGTAACACTAAGTTTTGACAGTCAGTGTCTAGGCACTCATGATTATCAACGCCTTTTGATGATTCCCATAGCCATTCATGGTCATGTCTAACAGTTGGAAAAATGCTGGGGTGTTATCCTGATGGAACATTGGCAATTTCAGCGTTGCCCTAAATTCTTCCGAGTTATTTCTGGCCAATACTCTCAGTTCAGCTACTTGGCTAACTTGTGGAGTGACTTCAGGCGTCATCTAGGAAATGGAAGCAAAAGATGGTGGCATGTTCCTTGTGGTGTTTGACTTCCCAAGTATCATGTGAGGACTTCTTTCTTTGGCATCGCTTGCCATTTTGGGCTCACAAGCACATTTGTGAGCTTTAAGTTCCTCCACTTGTTTGATTAATATCACTATATCTGCACCAAATTTTCTTAAATGAATGTGATCCACTTCTCACTCTGTTTTCAGGTATAGGACTTCTCAAACGAGGTCCCCTTATTTCTTCTTCAACAAGTTTATTTTGCAGAGTAACTCGTTCCCAAAGTTGACTAAATTCTCTACTCCTTCCTCCACCTTTGCAACTCGTTCTTCCAAGGCCGCTAACTCCCAATGGTCCACTGAGTTTAAGACATTCTGGTTTACAGTGGCTAACTCGGTCCACAGCTTGCGTAGCTCTTCTTTGTATGACATTATAACAGATTTTTCACTCAACTACCCCTGTAGTGAGCACCTACTTGTAAAAGTTTACTCTAGGTTGTTATTGGCCAGCAACCCATTAACCTTTTTACTGCACAGATTCAATTTTCTCGTGCACTTTGTCATATTGTATAGAATGTATTATTAATCAAATGTAGTATGGAGATTATTATCCACAGTTGAGATTGAACTATATTTTGGCTTAACGCTCAGCCAGTATTTCTGAATAAATACTCTTGAAGTCGTACTTGTAGGGATTCATTCCCTATACTCTTGTCCACCCAATCTTTGTTAAGATACCCCGGTGATAGTCTCTCTCAGCCTAACACACAGTCAGCAGCTATCCCTGATTGTGGTTTCTTAATCTCTAAATCCCCACTCAGATCTTTATTCTTCTCTCTGAGAGTCTTCTGTTTATTGCCCTCTGCAATAATATCCTTGAGACAGAATAGCACAATGGAAGCTGATGATAGTTTAACTTTATACCAAATGAATAATCTTAGAACTAAATAACTCTTATTATCTAACTCTATCTATTACTGTTTTTTTATTATAGTGAGTCCTAGGGAATATATAGTAGGGAATTCGGCTGTTTAACCCTCGGTTGACACCTCTTTAATGAAATGGCAGCTGTTGCCTTTGAATCACCCATCCTCATCTTGGCAGCAATGGTCTTCCTCATCATGGCCAGGATTCCGTCATTGGACATCCCTGAGACCTAAAGTGGAATGGGTCAGAAAATGTGTCTCTAACATTTTCTTCTCAATACAAGTAAACCAACCATATTTGGCTAGCGACCTGCTTAGGTAATGGGACTTATTTCCCATTAAGGCAGGTCACTCACCAACTGATTGATTCGCTAGTTGCAGGCGGCATCACTCACCTCACAACTTGGTATTCATTCCCAATCAGTCGGTGATGAAACCCAACTGATCCCAATTGGTACACCTGATAGTTAATCCTTATCAGATGCCCCAATTTCATTAACAACTCCGCCCAATGAGATCTTAAGTATTTTTCTGGTTCAATACCCAAAGGATATGACCAGGCGAATATCCTAAAGTCCCCCAAACATAGTTACTCCAAAACTTGGGCCAACTGATTTCCAATTCACTTCGCCTTAGGGAATTTTCCCCTAGCAATACCAGGTAATCTAGCAAGCTGCGAATATGGGAAAATATCCCAACAATGTCCAAATTACAGGGTAGTAGGTGGGGAGAGAAGCAAACTGGGGGAAGAATCTGGCAATCAGCATCACTGTCATCCTAACCAATAACCAAATAGTAGCCACTGTGGTGACAACAGATTTTATTATGGGTAATTCTACAGGAGCAATGGCGTGCTAGGACACATGGGTTGCCACTAGTTGGGGAGTGAGAAGCAAGGTCACAGAACCTCACTTAATGTGGGAAAATAATCTCCAAATTTTACTGAATATCATGACGCCAGAGGTCATCCACAAGCGGGGATATCCCTCACAGGCTATTTTCTCAGTAACCCCACTGATGATTTTGGCAGAAGCGTTGTAACAATGGCCACTAAGCCCAGTCATTGCACAACCTGGTAAACATGGTTCTGGGAGATGCAGTGACAGAAAAGGGATATTTTTATAAATGAAGATTTTATTTGGAGAGTTGGTTTGTTTAATTCAACAAAATTTAATAGTTGACTGATAACGGTACCAGTGAGAGATGTTTGTCCCAAGAACTATGCGGCTTGGGGATCTATTAGAAATGATTGAACAAAGGTATTGTGATCCAACTAATTTTGTCTGAATGAGATTTGAAACATGATTTAACGCCAAATTGACCTTCTACTGGCCATCTGACTCTCGCTCAAATTTTGCTGCCAAATTTTTCTAACCACCACAATTTCACTTGGTGGGTCATCAATGCTTTGTTCAGCAGGTGACTGGTTGCGCCCAAGGCCAGCCCACATAGGACTGGTCCCATTGCATGTTGAAGGGATTTATCACCTTCAACCCCACTAGAGTAGACCTCCTGATTTATCTAAATTATCCATCTTTTCAGCAGACCCGAAATTTTCACTGAAGGTAGTCCTTATCTCTTCCCACCTCTTCAGAGGAGCCAAAATTGTCACTGGGGGTAGATGCTCGCCACTTCCTCTCTGGTGGCGTCCTCTCGCGTCCATCAATTTCACACACCCCTGATCCGCTGGAGCAGCTCTTGTATGGTCAAATATGGTGGAAAGGGAGCAACCTTGAGGGGGCACACCATCACTCACCTCTCATCCCTCATATGGGCTAAGTCGCCCTGGGTTACAAGGGGGACGGACGCCTTCTTGGCCCCTTTTTGGGTTAAAATAAGAATACTTTGTGATTGAGGCGCAGGGGGTGGTCCCCAAACATACAGATGGGTTGAAATGGGCTGGCTAAAGTGCTCTTAGCTGTCCCCTAGGATGAGCAGACAAAGAGCATCCTGGGTTCAAGGGGTTGTCAGATAGATAACTACGAGTTCATAGAAGCTCTGAAATAGGAAACCTCTGAATCAGTGGCATAGCACACTTAATGTTCCAAACTTGAGCATACTTGCTCAGATAATAAGCTTAAAATAATTGTTTTTTTAGCAGAATCAATTTCAATGATTGCCTTAGAGATACTTTCTGGTGGCAACAAACTCTCAACTTAGCTTAGCACCTTATGACCTGAAATCTTATATAAGTGTGGCTCAAACTGGTTTCTTAGTTGCTAACGCTTTCTAGAGCTTTAAGGTCGAAGTTCCCAGTTTGTAAGGGGGTAAAATAAAGGGTGGCACAAGATGATGGTGGAAGTCCCACTGGTGGCCTCTGACCAGAACTACCTCCCTACAGACCCCTTGATCTTATCTACAAGGAAAGGAGAAGGAAAGGGGGTACAGTAAGAGGTTTTATTAGATAAAGCAGTTAACCAACGCTCATAACAACATGAGCCAAGTCACTAAATTGAACCAAGGTCTCCACAAGTGCCTTAGGTCACTTATTTTCTCTTTAAGGGGACTTTCCACGGTCCAACACAAGAGTTTGGGTTTCTAGACTTACATTATACTCTTTTTTGAACAGGAAAGATCCCTCCTTCTGGTACATGAACCATTGCGTTGTTCTTGTGTCTGGTTGGGATTAGATGGCCAGAATATCATCAATTTTCTTAGGCTGTAAGGGGGCCTCAGGATGTGACTCATGGAACTCAGCCAATAACTCCTTACATTTATCACTATCCCTTGCGCTTACTCAATTATTTTATAGGCATGTTAACCTTACATATAAAAAGGTATTGGACAGGGATCTTGAATTTCCTTGAGGCCAGTATCGCCTCAATATATTCCTCTTGAGAATCCCCACAATGATAGGCTCTGGGGTAGCAGGTTGTTCTCCTCTAAAGGGGGATAATTAGGAAATGTGGAATAAATTATGTTGTTTTTAATGAACGGAAGTTTGATGCAGTATGCACAATTGCCCAAATACTTCTCTACATCAAAAAGCACTAAACGCTTAAAATACAACTTCCATGAGGGGAAATTCATATAGAAGTGGCGAGTATCAAGCATAACAAGTGAGCTTTCTAAGATATTGTGCCTTGGAAGTCGCTTCATATCAGCAAACTTTTTATAATCTTCATTGGCTTTAGACAATTTCTCTTGAACAAGTTTTGGGCGTCCAAAATCTAGGTGATGCAGTCCTCTTTTGAGAAAATAACAGAGGTCATGCGTGTCCCAATATGGAAATATGGAATTTTATTCCAAAGTAGTCCAAATGGGAAAAATCCAATGAAAGAGTGTGGCTTTTTGTTGTAAGAAAATTGCGCCAGAGGGACGTCCATAGCCCAAGTATCTTGGGTGACTGAGTGATAACTACGTAAAAATCGTTCTAGGACTTTATTAACTCTCTCAGTTTTCCTTTCTGATTGTGGGCGATATGTTATAGAGCGGCATATTTAGAACTAAAAATTTCCATCAGGGCGTCCCAAAACCTGGCTGTAAATTGAGGGCTGTGATCACTAACAATTTCCATTTGGAGTCCACTTAAAGACACATGAGTGATAAAGAGAGCTGCTTTAGAAATTTTATATATATTCCCAGCCTTCTAGATTACCAGGTATCTCTATGGGAAAATTTCCCTAAGGCGAAGTGAATAAGATATTGGTTGGCCCGAGTTTTGGAGGAACTACGTTTGGGGCATTTTGGGATATTCGCCTGGTTGTAACCATCAGGGATCAATCTGGACGAATACTTAAGATTTCATCAGGCGGAGTTGCTGATGAAATAGGGGCATCTGATATTGATTAACTATCAGGTGTACCAATTAGGATCAGTTGGGTAACATCACTAACTGATTGGGAATGAATAGTAAGTTGAGAGGCAAGTGATGCTGCCTGCAACTACCAAATCAATCAGTTGGTGAGTGACCTGCCATATTGGATAATAAGTCCCATTACCTAAGCAGGTCGCTAGCCAATTATAATTGGTTCGCTTGGATTGAGAGGAAAACATTAGGGACACGTTTTCTGACTCTTTCTGTTTGAGGTCTTGAGGATGTCCTATGACGGAATCCTAGCCAGGATGGGGAAGACCATTGCTGCCAAGATGAGAATGGGTGATTCAATAGCAATGGATGCCATTTCATCGAAGAGGTGTCAACCAAGGGTTAGACAGCTGAATTCCCCACTATATAATTCCCTAGGATTTACTATAATAAAAAAGTAGCTTTACAATTTTTAGAGTTTATATTTAGTTACATTATCAATTTGGTGTATAGTTAGACTATCAGCTTCTGTTGTGTTGTTCTATCTTAAGGATATTATTGCAGAGGGCAATAATTGGAAGACTCTCAGAGAGAAGAGTAAAGATCTGAGCGGGAATCTAGAGACAAAAATACCACAATCACGGATAGCTGCTGACTTTGTGTTGTGCTAAGAGAGACTGTCACCGGGGTATTTTAACAAAGATTGGGTGGACAAGAGTATAGGGAATGAATCCCTACAAGAACGACTTCAAGAGTATTTAATCGGAAATACTGGCCGAGCGTTAGGCAAAATATAATTCAATCTCAACTGTGGATAATAGTCTCCATACTATTATTGATTGATAATACATTCTATATAATGCGACAAAGTGCACGAGGAAATTGAACCTGTGCAGTAAAAAGGTTACTGGGTTGCTGGCCAATAACAACCTAGAGTAAATTTTTACAAGTTGGTGCTCACTACAGGGGTAGTTGAGTGAAAAATCGTTATAACGTCATACAAAGAAGAACTACGCAAGCTGTGGACCGAGTTAGCCACTGTAAACCAGAATGTCTTAAACTCAGTGGACCATTGGGAGTTAGCGGCCTTGGAAGAACGAGTTGCAAAGGTGAAGGAAGGAGTAGAGAATGTAGTCAACTTTGGGAACGAGTCACTCGGCAAAGTAAACTTGTTGAAGAAGAAAGAAGGGGACCTCGTTGAGAAGTCTTATACCTGAAAAAAGAGTGAGAAGTGGATCACATTCATTTAAGAAAATTTGGTGCAGATATAGAGATATTAATCAAACAAGTGGAGGAACTGAAAAAACACAGATGTGCTGTGAGCCCTATATGGCAAGTGATGCTAAAGAAGGAAGTCCTTGTTTGATACTTGGGAAGTTAAATATCCCAATAAACATGCCGCCCGCTTTCAATACCATTTCAGAGATGACGCCTGAAGTCACTCCACAAGTTAGCCAAGTAGCTGAACTAAGAGTATTGGCCAGAAATAACTCGGAAGAATTTAGGGCAACTCCAAAATTGCCAACATTCCATTGGGATAATGCCCCAGCATTTTCTGACTGTTTGACATGACTATGAATGGCTACAGAGATCATCAAAAGGCGTTACTGGTCTTAAACTTCCTGGACTAACTGTCAAAACTTAGTGTTACCTCACCTGGAGGGGGACAGCTGGTCATATGACGAGGCAAAGGCGGCCATCATGAAGGAGTTTGGGAGTCTGACACGCATGTCAAAACGGAAGCAAGAATTTATGGGATTTAAATTCCATAAAGAAGTCTCTTGCTAGCTTCGTGGATCAATTTTACCTGGAGTCGCAGATCCTGGCTGGAGCAAAAGTACTGGATGACTTTGATGCCAGAATCGCACTGCTATTGGCCCTTTGGCCCTATCACAATTTGAATTTTATGATGTTTTCTGTGTTCATAATGGAAATGACTACCTCTTAAATGGTAGATAACCTGAAGATTTTGGGAGCGACATTTAGTGCCCAAATAGAAGCTTTAAGCCCAATCTGGTACAAAATCCAAATTCCGCAAGAAACGAAGGAGCAAAGGAGGCTACCAACTGAACTGTGCCAGGATATAACCAAAGAATTCAGATGGTTAAGCAAGAAAGAGAGGGTCTGCTATCAGTGTGGTGGGAAAGAACATTTCGCCATGCACTGTAAAAAGCTGAAGGATCAGATTAATTTGGTCTAGGCCAAGGAGACAGAAGCCGCCAAGGATTCAGGAAAAGGGCCTGCTGCCTAGACAAGGAACAGTCTAGAGTGACGGAGAAACCTGTTCCTCCAGATATTATGAATGAAAATATAAATTAGTGATCTGTTTGTAGACAATGAGCAGGATCAGCTATACCAAGTGGTCAATATGAATGTGAATGCTGTGACCAGAGCCAGGGCAAAGAGAATCGACCCCAAGATAATCAGGAAGTTGTTTGGCCTTATGCCCAACAAACTGGCGGAGAAGATTCGAATTTCCAAGAATATTGAAGAGTTGTCTGACGTCCATCTAGATGAGGCTAATCTGTCTATCCCCCTCGGTGCAATAAAGGAATCATTTTCCAAATTAATGGCACAAATTATTCACACCCTAAATTTGGCTACTAACGCCACCATTCACTCATTAATACTATATTACAATACTCCGAATGTACATATATAGACATACAAGTGAATCAAATGAGTGTGAGGGCCATTTTAAACAGTGGAGCTCCCATCAATATTGCTTCAACTAAACTGGTAAAAGGATGAAGATCTCGCCGAACTTGGAGCATAAGAAAGAATATGGAACAGCTGGGACAAACACCACTGTTTCCTGTGGAGCATATAGTGCACTGCCACTACAATTTGAGTTGTTGGTATCTGCGCCAGCCATAGTTTTGCTGAACCAAAACTATGACATTCTGATCAGAATGGAGTTTCTATGGAAGTACGGACTTAAATGTAACTTTGAGGATAATACGTTGACTATCTTGGGGCAAACGTTACCATTGGTATACCAGAAGGAAGGTGAAGGTCCGTTGAATCAGAGAAAATTTTCATCAATCTGATATACAATGATGACATTATTCCAATATGATACCAATTAGCTGGTAGAAAGCGACGTGAAATGCCAGCGAAAATCCTAGAGAACCGGGGAATTCCACTAAGGATCAAGAATGAGAGGACCATACTGGCCAGATCACAGATAATAGTCGACACAGGGTTGATATTGTAGAGTCCTGATCTGTTGTATGGGGAGGTCAGAAGCCCCTGGAAGAAGTCCAGAGTGGTGCCACGGGTGGCTCCTGGGATAATAATGCCAGGCCATGGAGAAATTCAAGTTCTCATGGTGAATTTGAGTGAAAAACCGATGAAGATCAAGAGGAATCAGATCATCGCAAATATATTTGTTCCAACGGCCAAATGAGAAAATTCCATGATTTTGGGTTTCTCAACAAAATGGGATTACTGGCTGGGGTAGCCAAAAGCATCAACCTATTGGTTGATCGAGAGCAGCTTGCTGATCTGCTGGAAGGCCAGCAGAAGGAGGTGCTCAAATTATTTGAGAAATATCTTGAAATGTTCACTCAGGATGACCATGATTTGGAATGCGCACAAGACGTAATTCACAAGGTTGACACCGGGGAAGATTTACTGATAAAGATGAGACCAATCTGAAGATCAAAAGATGCCAAAGCGGTAGTGGAGGATGAAATCAGCAAGCTAGTGAAACTTGGGCTCCTAGAACGTCGTCAAGTCCCTAGGCGAGTCTGATTATGATTGTGAAGAAGAAGGATAGATCAAACCAAGTAGTGATTGACTAACAAAGACTGAACAAAATTACAAAGAAGGATTCATATCCCCTACTGAGGATTGATGATGTGCTGGATCGTTTAGGAGAAGCAAAGTATTTCTCCGCGATGGATCTGAGCTTAAATACTAGCAGATCAACTTTCCAAAGGAAGACAAAGAAAAATGTGCAATTATTACCACTCAGGGGCTATATTAACTGACGAGGATGCCCAGGGTCTCTGAAATGCGCCTGCAACGTTTTAGAGGGCCATGGAAGCAATACTAAGCAACTTGTAGTTGTCATGTATCCTGGTATATCTGGAAGATATCAGCGTGTTCAGTAGGAAGTTTACTGATCACCTCCACCACTTGGAAAAAGTATTTAAGTGACTGTCCGCGGCTAACCTGAAGATCAAGCCAAGGAAGTGCCACTTCTCTAAAAAAGTTGGAATATTTGGGATTCTTAATCAACATAAGTGAATTGCAGCTGCAAACCCAGAAGATAGCAGCTATATAGTGTATGGCTGTACCAAAGAGTGTCTAAGACATCCAAGTGTATCTTGGGATGGTCAGATACTATAGAAAATTTATTTGGGACTTCACCTGAATAGCCGAGCCAATTTTTCATTTATTAAAGGATTAAGAAAAGGATTTGTATGGAATCAAGAGGCTAGGACTCCTTCGTTGAGTTAAACCAGTATTTGATAGATTTGCTGATTCTGAAATATCTGAATTTTGATCAGGAGTTTATCATTCAAACCTATGCTTCATTGATGGTAATTGGCACCATACTGAGCCAAGTAGATGAACTTGGGGACGAACATCCAGTGGCGTATGTGAGCTGGACACTCTCAGCTCCTGAGAGGAACTACACCATGACTTAGCGGGAATGCCTTGCGGTCATTTATGCATGCATGCAGTTTTGGGTGTACATCCACATAACGCACTTTAAGGTGGTAACAGACCACTCTTCTCTGCATAGGATACACAATCTAATAGAGCTGGAAGGATGACTGGTCCAATGGGCACTTAAGCTTCAGGCTTATGATTATGAGATAGTCCTCTGATTGGGGGCTTCTCATCAGAACGCAGATGGCTTATTGCAGTTGTTAATGGTCCAGTTGGTATACCTGCAGGCGGATGAGCTATTCCAGAGAATGGTTGAAGGAAAAATTGGGGATGAACCCCAATAAATCCAAGGTGCACTTTGGGAAGTGATGGAAAACACCGAGATTATGGATGGACAAGTATTCAAGCTAATTAATGGGAAGCATCTATTATTCCCAAAACCGTCGGAAAGAGCGGTGATAGTATAAGCAGCTCACAAGGTTGTCAGGCATGGAGGCCTGAGGAAAAAACCAACCATATTTTCCAGTACTACTACTTGGAATCGATTAACTACAATGTCATGGATCATCTGGCTTGTTGCGTGGAGTGCCAGCTGCACAAACCACACAAGATTACAGCTGGATAATGACTGTTCTGCCCTGGATTCGCCTGGCACATGGTGTCCATTGATGTGATGGGACCGCTGATGATGAGCACAGAAAGAGGCAAGTACATCATAGTTGCCATTGACCATCTGACATGATGGGTCAAGACAAAGGCCCTAATCAGAGCAGACTCTACCAGTACTGCAAGGTTCATCTTGGATCAAGCAATATACTGGCATGGATGTCGCAGGTCCTGATAAGTGACAATGGAACCAGCTTCACATCTCATGTGTTCCTGAGGTTAAACGAAATAATGGGGATCCGAGGAGTCATGTCAGTACCATACCAGCTGGAGATGAATGGACTGGTAGAACTGGTCAATGGGACGCTGGCCATGACGCTAAGGAAGCTAGTTGCAGGGAGAACTTCTGCTTGGGGAACATACCTGAGTTCAGTGATGTTTGCCTACAACATTAGTCATCATAAAGAAACAGGAAAGATGTCGTTTGAATTATTATATGGAAGAAAGGCTACGTTGCCACCAATTTTTATATTCGGTGGTGGAACCAACATCTGGGATGAGTACTGAGCAATACTTTAACTGACTGATGAGTATCATGATTGATATTCAATCGTAAGCATTTAATACAGCCTTGAAGAAAAGGATACAAGAGAAATTGATAGATGACAAGAACTGACTGGCCTTAGAAGAATATCTAATAGGGGATAGAGTTGCCTGTTGTGATACGCATGGTTTTGGATTTAGAAACAAATTAGATGCATTGTGGTCATGTCCGTTTGAAATAATGGCCAAGATGGCAACTGATACTTACTTCATCAAGAATCTCTTGGATGAAAGAGTTTTGAATTGAGTCCATGCTAAGTATTTAAAGCATTGGATCATTTAGAAAAAATAAAAGAGTTCCTGAAGGACCGATGAACCTTAAGTTGGTCATGTCATGATTAGGTCAAGTCCTAAAAAAGGACCTCTGAACTAATTTAGATGATTAAGTCCAAAAAAAGGACCTCTGAATCATGGAAAACTGGCAGGTTTAAGTACTCAGGACCCAGTTTGGGGGAAAAATGGAACGCTGAACCAAAACACAGTCAAGTCCCATAATAAAAGAGAATAAAGATAAAAAATTGATAAAAGATTGAAAAAAAATTTATAAACCGCATAGATAAAAAAGCCAGTATATTTTTATAAAAAATTTTATTTTCATTGATTGTCCTTGGTATGGGTATGATTCTGCCTATGTCGCCTCTTGGGAGAGGGAGGATGGATTGTGTTAAAAATGAACAGCCCATCAAAATCAATATGTGATTGGACACTAGTAAGGGCGAGACCTACACGAGACCACGTTCATTGAATGGACTCTGAGCCCTGAGAAAAAGTGACTAGGGGAAGGGAAATTGAGACGTTGGAGGAAGCCAATCGCAAAACCCTGGAGTGGGGAGGAAAGCAACAGTATAAAAAGAGGCAATTGGTGAATAACCCCGAGTAATCCTGATATGGCACCAGAGCCAGAAGATTAGTCCTGAGCGCCTGCCAATGGGCTTCATCAAGGACACTGGATATGTGGGCCAGCAATGAAGAAGGGATGCTCAACTGGGGATGCTGAATCATGCCACCTATAGACGCAATAAGTGGAAAATACCAATGGGAAGTGCCAGAGAAGAGATAGTTGTGCAGAGAGTGGATTGCATCCTGCAAGCGGCGACTATGGGCTTCATGGAAGCTAATGCTGAAAGAACAGTGGAAACCAGGTGAGGCTGGAAGCTTTGTGGACCAACTTTGAAGAACTTTGCCAGCAAAGCGAAGAGCATAAGTGGCAGTATCCCAATCTATAAGGTTATCAAGATCAAAGGGATTAAGTGCTAAAGTCAAAGCCTCAGTGACTTAGGCCCAGAGTTCAGCATAGGGGGCTTGAAATGAATACTGTTACTGATTGAGAGCTTGGAGACTAGAACAGCAGGTTTGTAAAATTGACTGAGTCAGAAGAGGAACTCAGGGAACAGGTCTGACCCAGCCAGAAATGAATGATCCAGAGCAACTGGCTAATATCTAGAGCATTTATTATTATGTTTAGAGCATCAGCAAAAGGAGCCAAATCCAGGAGAGTTTTGAAGTCCAACTCTGGAATCGACGACAGAGGAAGAATCAGCTGAGGTTTGTGCAAAATGATAGCTAGCCTTTTTTTGGAGGAATTAGTTACTGTTTCCAGTAATAAGATGGAAGGACTAGCTGCTTGCGCCAGACTAGGCGTATGAGTCCTGGAAGGACCATAAAAGAGGTTCCACTGAGCATCCCAACTCATCTTCTGGAAGAGACAGAGGTCTGGATCAGACAGACTATTGAGGAGCAGCTGGTAGCGAGATTCGGAATTTGACACATGAGCTGGATGAGAAGGGGAAGTAGGAATTATATAGATCTTGACATTATGCACTCTATAATCCATTAGGCTCCAATTTCAGAGAAATTGATCTCAAAAAATAATGAGATAAGCTCTTTAAGGAAAGAATTAAGAATGACTTATGCCAAGAGGTTATGAGCGAAATAACAATGGTGAATAAAAAAAGTATTCTTAATTAAGCCATGAAATGAACATCGATGGCAAGAGTCTCCTGTCTAGGATGAGGAGAAAATCAGGAAATCAAAAACACCAGACCAAGAATCCTGAATATGACAGCGGGTCATATACCCTGATGGGGGAAAACTGGACCCTGGGACTAATATTGTCATGAGTAAATCGATCAGCCAAGCATGACAGAAGGTCATGGGACCGCGCTCTGAGAGGGCGGTAGCAAGGAGGAAGAGGAAGAATGCCTTATGACAAAGGTTGTCCTGAGCAGCGTTGAGTATTGACGAGTATACTCTGTTTGAACCAATGAAGTATTTTACTAAGTGTCCAAAGCGGTGTTCTCAAACCCTAGTCCTTTTTTCGCTGGAAATCTAGGAAAGAGGGGGATGTGTTGGGATTTTTGCCCATATTCCCAGCCTTCTAGATTACCTGGTATTGTTAGGGAAAATTCCCTAAGGCGAAGTGAATCAGAATTTGGTTGGCTCAAGTTTTTGGAGGAACTACGTTTGGGGCATTTTGGGATATTCTCCTGGTTGTATCCATCAGGATTAATCCGGATGAATACTTAAGATCTCATCAGGCAGAGTTGCTGACGAAATAGGGGCATCTGATAGTGATTAACTATCAGCGTACCAATTGGGATCAGTCAGGTTACATCACCAACTGATTGAGAATGAATAGTAAGTTGTGAGGCGAGTGATGCTGCCTGCAACTAGCAAATTGATTGGTTGGTGAGTGACCTGCTATAATGGGTAATAAGCCCCATTACCTAAGCAGGTCACTAGCCACGTATGGTTGGTTTGCTTGGATCTAAAGGAAAACATTAGGGACACATTTTCCGACTCTTTCTGTTTGAGTTCTCAAGGATGTCCAATGATGGAATCCTATCCAGGATGGGGAAGACCATCACTTCTGAGATGAGGATGGGTGATCTAATGGCAACAGCTGATGTTTCATCAAGGAGGTGTCAACTGAGGGTTAGATAGCCGAATTCCCCACTATATAATTTCCTAGGATTTACTATAATAAAAAAGTAGCTTTTAGAGTTTAGAGTTTATCTTTAGTTATTTTATTAATTCAGTGTATAGTTGGACTATCAGCTTTTGTTGTGGTGTTCTATCTCAAGAATACTATTGCAGAGGGCAATAATTGGTAGACTCTCAGAGAGAAGAGTAAAGATCCAAGTGGGGATCTAGAGATGAAGAAACCACAATCAGGGATAGCTGCCGACTGTGTGTTGGGCCAAGGGAGACTATCACTGAGATATTTTAATAAAGATCGGGTGGACAAGAGCAAAGGAACGAATCCCTATGAGTATGACTTCATGAGTTTTAATCGGGAATACTGGACAAGCGTTAGGCCAAAATATAGTTCAATCTCAACTGTGGATAATAGTCTCCATACTATTATCAATTAATAATACATTTTATATAATGCGACAAAGTGCACGAGGAAATTGAACCTGTGCAGTAAAAAGGTTACTGGGTTGCTGGCCAATAACAACCTAGAGTTAATTTTTACAGCTGCGGTATCTGCTGCTATTATGTTTGTGTGACATGGATAACAGCGCAAACTAGGTGAATCTATCTACAATCACCACTATGGCATCAAACCCCTTAAACATGGGAAGTTTCACGATGAAGTCCTTTGAGAAAGAAGTCCAGGGCCCTCAGCTTATTGCAAAGGGTGGAGAAGTCTTTTTTCAGTGTATTTTATATTTGGACTGAGCACAGGTATTACAGCTTGCTAACCAACCTAGGATATCCTTGGAGAGCCCAGGCCAATAAAGGTTCTTTTGACTAGTTTGACACACTTCTTTATACCAGGATGACCTACTGCAGGTGGGGCGTGGTGATCTTCAAAAACCTGCATGCACAAGGTAGGTAGGACCCTAAACCCTAACTTGAAAAGATTATCCCATCCTTTAAGGCATACAAGGGCTAATTGCTGCCTAGTCTCTAGGTCATTCACCAACTCTATACCATCAGGGCAACATAATTGACATGCCAAAACGTGTTCACACATGGGTGTCTCTGGGGCAAGATCATCATATGATACCATAACTGGAGCCAGGATGAGGATCATGGAGGAGGGCAACACTGTGGTGAGGTTAGACAGGTCTTCCTCTGGGCCTGGATACATGGTAGGGTTGCGGCTTAACATATCAAGCAGCACGTTTAGTGGCATTTTTATAAACCATACTTGAAGTGAAAATTAAAAAAATCCTTGTAGGTACGTTCCTGGCAGTGGGCCAGCTTCTGGGGTTTTCAATAATACAATAAGAATTTATGGTCAATGTATACAGTGATTTCATGTCGTGCTACTAGAGGAGATATCTCCAGTGGGTAAAAGACTATGACACTGCTTCCAACTCTTTATCATAAATTGCCCATGCTTGTTATGTGAAGGTGAATTTTCATGATAAGTTCATCATAGGATTCTCTGTCCCTTCATGCTCTTGAAAGTGTACTGCTCCAACTGCAACTGCAGATACACCAAAAACCAATAAATGGTTTGGATGTGTCAGCATGACGCAAAACTGGCGCTGACAGGAAAATTTCTTTGATTGTCTCAAAATGCTTGTCAATCATATGTCCATAGAAAATAACTTTTTCCACATTTGTGAATGGAGGTGCGCGACCAGCTGGGCAAGGGCTGGGAGAACTTCTTTTAAAATCACAGTACTGAAGGAGATTCAGAGCTGCTTTTGAGTAGTAGGGCTTGGCCAGGACTGGATGGCCTCCAACTTACATGGAGGAAAAGCATATCCATCATTAAGGACCAGCTTACCCAAAAAGTGCTTCCTCTCAAAAGAATTTACACTTGGAAGGCTTAACAAAGAGACCTTCCTTAACGAGGGCTGCTATCACGGACTCCAAGTCCCTTGCATGCTATCATGAGTTGGTGAGTGGATCAATATGTTGTCAAAGTAGGTGACAGCGCAAGTAAACCTTAGGTCCCAAAAACATCATCAATTAGGCGTTAGAAGGTTTCTGGGGCGTTCTTTAACCAAAAGGGCATCAACTTGAATTGAAATAAACCAGTTTTTGCCCAAATGGTTTGTTGAGAATCTATATGACTGGATGACAAGCCACTATTAAGACCATGAGGATCAGTAAAAGTAATTCTACCAAAGGATAAATGAGCAAAATCCGCTGAGGATGATTCAGAGTTATAAGTGATTGGTCGATTTAGGATAAGGCGATAATGGGTCATAATGGGTCTTATTGGGTTGCCTTCAAAATAGGGAGATGAGGTGATGTCAACATTTAATGAAAGGGTTTTAGATCGCCTCAATTAAGGCGATAGATAATTAAAGAATAATACGCCAAAACCAATGAAAAGATGGCGACATGAATAAACTAACAAGAAGAGTCGGTACTGGAAGAGGCCGCTGGGATATCAGTGAAACAAGGAGACTGGAGGTCTTGTCTTGGATTAAGCGAAGAAAGAAGAGAGAGGAAGAGCGCGGACAAAGGAAGGATCCGCTGAAGGTATATTCTTTTAATAAATTAGTGATTAGGAAATTTCTCACATGTTTATTATTAAAAATTAAGTGGTTAAAGTTGTATCAAGGAACTGGCAATCATCATATCAACCATTCTAATTGTTCAGTGGGGAAAACCCTGTATAAAAAACCCTTTAGCGGGTACTTACTGAATCAGCAAGAATCAACATGGTTGTGAGCCATTCTTGGCCTTCCTTGACTCTCACCTGGTTGAAGGCGTTAACCAGGTCTTTTTTATTAAATACAAGGATATAGCAATAACCTGGGAGATGGTTTGTTCCAATGGAAGAGGGTATGGATCTGAAACCGTTATGTTATTAACATAATCATAATCCACACAAAGCTGAAAGATCCCATAAGCCTTTTGGGAAAAGACACAGTTGAGGCAATGGGAGAGGATTCTTGATAATCCGCCCTTTTCTTATTATAAAGTTATCAACCATATGCCCAGAGCCCTATCTTCCTCCTCAGTGTGGGTACAACGAGCAGTTGATCTTGACAAGATGCACTGTCATCTGAAAGAAAAGGTCATATTATGAATGTGGTGCTAATCAGGTTGCAAGACTGATGTCAAAGACGTCCTTGTATGAGCCCATTAAATCAGTAAAATACTGGGGGAGATCCAAAGGAGAAAACTCAGAGGGAGAAATTGAGCTAAGAGAGGCATCTTCTGTGGAGTTTAATCAGTGGGATTTCCCACTGCATCTCTTATTGGCTATGACAAGGACTTGAGATCCAGGTAAGATGTTCAACTGTTAAACGCCACTAACCTACCCCCGTAATGCCAGGATATATTAAATCAGTCACTGCCAAAAAGTGGTGGCAAAAGCAGAATTCATGGATAAAGATCTTCAGTAGACGCGTACAGTATGAAAAGTCATTGTACCAGATGAGGCGCCCATTATATATGGGGCTAGCACAGCGTCTGGTCTAGTGAGTGAGCAACTCTTAGATACATGAACTCGCCTGCTGCCCTTGTGTCAAAAAGTGCTTGTACTGTAACCTCACGCATCCCTACTATGAATGTAATTGGAAACAATAAGTAAGCTTGGTCCTCTTTATTGGTCATGGAGAGCGAGAGGGAAGCAGAAGGCGCGGCCAGACCAATGATTAATAGTAGACTCTTGGTAATGTGTGAACTATAATGAGTATTCTCAAAGGAGTCATCTGCAAGGTTCTCCTGGTCCACAAACAAGATAAAGTTATAGGATTTACAGCTATGGCCTTTTTTATCTTATTGCAGGTAGGAAAGGCTCTTAGGTTAATATACCAGAAGAACCTTTGTGATCCTGCGCAACAGTGGAATTGACATGGTAGGAGTAGGATTTAAATTGGTGGTATGGAGGTCAGATTCCTTATCATGATCTGCGCAGGCATCCAACTGGCCATTTTATGTGGGTGTTAAAGTAGTTTTTTTGGGTCCAACATTACAATCAGATCCTCATCAGTTGGAGGAAGAAACGGATTATCAACTGGTACTTTGGTGATATCCAGGAGTGCCATGAGGGTAAGGAGATACCACTGCAATTCAAGAAGAACGCTTTCCTGACCCTTATTCCATTAAGATATAGGGGTAAATGTCTTCAAATGAGATGAACTGGCTTATGAGGGACCTGCTGACAGAGAAGATGACATAGCTGCCACTGAGGGTATGTTGCATGGAGGCGTTTTGCCCGAATCAATATGTCAAGGAAAAGGCTGCCTCCATAGATATTATAAGAGGATCACATGAGGGGTTGTTGGCTGCAGTGGTGTATAAGGCCTCTCTTTAGGCTGACACTGCAATGTCTGTAGGGATCCCACTGAAGTAACTAATGCTGTTAAGGCTTCTACAGTGAAGACAAATCAGAGACATCCTGTTAGAGGGTGAAGAGGCGAAAGAGGCGAAATTCTCTATATTCAGGTGCTTTTACTGCAGCAGATACTAAATTTTATAAGTGAGTATAATTCCCCATTTTGTTCTCAGAATGTAGCACACTTCTAACCCAGCGGCGAGCCACTCCCCCTAAGGCATCTAGGAGCCACACTTCCTCGTGCATAATTAGAAGTTGGAGTTTGAGAACCCCCAGTTTAAAAGCGCAAATGAAGCTCCGCCAGACATCAAGCACCAGTTCTGCAACTTCTGGTGAGTGAACTGGTGGAATCCCCCACTAGCACAACACCTACTGAAGAAACAGCCTGAATCCATGGTGCTGTGTGGTCATTTCCCTGTGACATTATAAGTTTCTTACATGACCTGCAGAGTGAAACAAGTGACCAATAAAGAAGACTAGGTCTCAGGGGTAATGTAGGTTCATTATGATCAAATAAGCAACTGCCTCGCCTGATCCCAGGAGGAGGGCGAAAAGTGCTGAGGTTGTTGGTCAGTTTATTATGTCATGGATTCTGCTAATTAAAGTAATACTGGGCTTCAATATGGGTGTATGTCAGCCCAGTTAAAAGCCCAGAATGCCAGTGGCATAGCAGCCGTAATGACTTGAAGAGGGACGCTTTATGGTTCCTGTGAGGGTAGTAAAAGTTAAGTAACGTACAAAAATCCCATTTTAAACCTGGCTTCAATTGGTGAAACCGCGGGTCTTGATGAGGCAACCCTCAAGGGTGGGATAAGGATGGAGGATGACCAATCTTCCTGATTTTGAAATTTATGGCATTGGTTTCAGTCCAAAATTTTCAAATTCAGTTTTATATATAAGAATGTAGGAAACCAGCTGATTGCTTCTCGTTGGTGCTTCACGCCAGCTGGTTTCCACAAAAGCTTTTAAATAACGTGTAAAGTTAATATAAACTCTTAATAAAATTGGGTTTTTATGAATTTTATTAGGAGTGCAATAGGGAGAAAAACAATGACCCTCAACATCTGACTATTTCATATTTATAGTAATTTGAGGTTCGATGGGAATTTGAGGATAAGTTCAGAATAGCATAGATGCTTCCAAATTAGGAGATATGGGTTTTAATCTTATCAGATCTTGGGGAAAGAGAGTTAAATTTGGGAAAATGAACGTTGGGGTTTTGGGGCAAAATATACCCATATGGTAGGGTTTTGATGTACCCCAACCAATCACCACTTGAGAAAATATTCTCAACTTGGGGCCTGCCGCCACGCCTATAAATGGAGGTGGCCCCTACGCAGGTGTAGTGATGGACTTGGTGCTGGTTGGGGGAGTACCTTCCGCTGGTTTCCCTGAAGTCTGTTGTGTGATTGGCGAAATCCAATCAAATGATTTTACTAATTGTGCTATGTGGGTTTCAAACTGTTGTTACCACAGTTTACGGGGTTCCACTGAGAATTGGCCAGGGTTTTTTGGCCATTATTCTTGAAATTATCATTTAAATTACTTTTAAGGGCATTGGAGAATCACAAATAGCTGAAATTTCCCCTTTTTGGCTGAATTTAATATACAACATTCTTATTCCTTAGTGGTGAGGGCAAATGTCTGACAAAGAATCCTTGAGTTCATTGAATTTTGCTGACCTTCAAAAGTGAGGTTTGTGTTCATAATTAAATAGAATTGGCTTAATTAAAATATGGGATAGTCTTGAGCATCATCTCGCAGTTGTTAGGGTGTTTAAGCTGCTTCATAGAGTCAGAAAAGTCATAGGAACGGCAGATCTATTTATTAATGTAAATTGGGGCAGATTTTCCCAGAGGATAATTGCCTGAAAGATCTAATTACTGGGCTTTGCCTCCAGGTTGCAAGGATAAGCGTTCACCACCCATGAGCAATGTATTGAAATCAGCAGAGTGGGAGGCCCTGTCTCATCAGGATTGTGCCAAACCAGTGTTGAGTCAGCGAGGCGAGTTAGGTGGATGAAGATGGCCATCCTGAGTGAGGGATTGAAAAACTTTTAGTTGGCCAGATGGCGCCAACCAGTGATTGGTCAGAAAAACTGGGTATGGAATATTGGAGAGCCTTTCTGGTATGGCAGATTTGGAGAAGCAGATCAGGAGCATAACTTCTGATGACCCAGCTAGTGTGTGGCAAGCTTTTGAATTGATGGATTGGAGTGCCCACATAACAATTTCAGTCACGAATGTGATTCTTCGTTTATCTGGGCTTAAATAGAAAATAAGGTTAGGAATAAGCCATTGGAGTCCGCAGAAAGGGTTTTCTAAACTGAAACTGTCAAAAATTTAATCATATGGATTGCTCCAATGACTAATCGGGATTTGGGATGAAATAGGCCAATCCCAGTGGAATGGCTTATTGACTGAATTTTGTATTGTTCAATGATTGTGTGTTGAGTTGCTCCTCAAATTTGGATGAGCCAAATCTATGAATTCTTCTGAGTTTGGAAGTCAAGGTTGAGCGGAACCATCACTGGCTTAAATTAATAAAAGGATCGCTGGTGACTAGTAGCTAAGGATGATCCATTTTTTATCAATTAAGTAATTTCAGTGGAACCTGACTATTTTGAGTTAAGACTACCAAGGTTGTTTCTGGCGCCTCATTTATAAATAATCAATTATAGATGTAGGAATCCAGACTTATTTTGCTCGCTGGTGCTACTCTTGCTGGATCTCACAAAGAGTTTTTTAGTAAAAAATAATAATAAACGTTAAAATTTGGATATCTTATAGATTTTATTAAAAGCGGGGGTAAACAATAAGTGCCCCTTCCCAATTTTTGACTATTAGTATTTATACTACTTTCAAGGGTCAGAGGGAAATTGGGATAAGTTTGAAATAGCGTTTGAGACTTTCAATTTAGGTAATATGCAGGAATAGCATATCACAACTCAGGAACTCGCTTCAAGGCAGTGGAACGAAAGAAGAGGAATTCTGATTGGCTAAAACGTACCCATGATGTAGCATTTTTATGAATTTGAGCCAATCCCCATCTGCGAAATTTCTTGCACCTTGGGGTACCCTCACCAATCCTATAAAAGGGGGGTCCCTGTGTAGGTGGTTGAAGGACTTTGTTGAGGTTGGGGGAGTGCCTTCTGATGATTACCCTAAAGTCTGTCGAATGGTTGGAGTAAACCAACCATTCAATTTTGCATTAGGTGCCCAAGGAGGTTTCAAAATAGTGTTACCCCAATTAATAGGGCTCCACTGAGAATCAGCCAGTGTCTTTTGTCCAAAATCTTCACTAGCATTGTTTTGTTATTATTAGAATTTCTCTTAAAATCCTCATATGATTGCGTATGGCTGACATTTCCCTTTTTTGGTTGAGATTGGCCTAAAACATTCTTTTTTCAGCTGTAAGGGCAAATGCCTGATAATCGTTAAGAAAGGCATTCAAATGATTGACTACAATGAGTCAAAAACGTGTTTTGGTATGAATCCAAGATTTCCCAAGATATATGAGTGACCAGAAATGTTTCCAACGCATAATTACTAAGTTGAATCTTAGTTTAATATCTATTTATATAAAAAATTTATATGGCTCACCGGTGACTCAAGGCTGAGGATGAAGCCAAGCCTAATATTCGGTCATTGGGAAGGACAGGTTGAGAGGGACAATTCCAGGGAAGAGAGTAGCGCAGCAGAAGGCTGAGAGAATGATAGGAGGGAGAACCAGCAAAGAAATGATAGGTTGGCGGTGGGCGAAGTAGCCTATTGTAAATAGTATAAATACCTGGTGCTTCCCTTTCAAGAAATATCTCCCTTTTCCTAATCTACTTTTTTATTTAAGTTTATAATTTATTTTAATGGTTAGAAATTAGCCTGGGGGATTCCCATATGGCGCAGGTGACATGCCAAGGGGTCAGCTGGCACTGCTGGCCCCATTGCCTAAGGCGAAATGGAAAGGGCTGACCAGTCTTCTTACTTGTTGGCCTGCCAACTAGCAGAGCCCAAAGTTGAGTTTCTGACAGTGGTGCTCACTACAGGGGGTTCTGCTGGTTGGTTTTAGAGTAAGCACAGGTTGGTGAGGATTCTAGTGATTGTTGGTGGTGGGGAGGGGCAAGCCCTGGACGCCAGCCCCACAATCTGAGGGTAAATTAGGAGGAATACCATCTGGTTAAGTGGGGGGAGGAAATGTCAGAAAATTAGCCAGATGGATTCCTTTAATGATAAATAAGATTTGGGATGAGGTATGCCAATCCCGCAGAATGGCTTATCAACTAAATTTTAGTATGGTTTGATGATTGCATGTTGAGTTGCTCCCCAAATTGTATTGATTCAAATCTATGCATTCTGCCAAGTTTGGAAGTCAAAGTTTGAGCAAAGCCATTGCTGGCTCAGATTAGTAAAGGATCAATGGCGACTAGTAGCCGAGGATGATCCATTTGTATCAATTAAGTAATGTCAATGGACCCCGGATATTTTGAATTTGAGGTAGCCAAGGTTGTTTCTGGCGCCTCATTTATAATAATAAATTATTTCCCAAGAAAGGCAATCTAAATGATTGACTACAATGAGTCAAAATCTGTGTCAGCGTGAAGCCAAGATGTCTCAAGTTACCCAAGCGACCAAATTTTTTTGGCACATTATTATTAAATTGAATTCATATTTGATGTTTAACCAAATAATTAATTTATATGGCTCACCAGTGACTCAAGGTGAGGATGAGCCAAACGCAATATTCAGTCATTAAGAAGGACAGGGTGAATTTTTCTGCTAAACATCACTTTTCGAAAATCAATTCAGCCTGAAATTTAGCTCCACTAAAGAGATTTACGAAAACTATTAGCAAATATGGCAGGGAAACCCCGCAAAAGAACCCGCAGGCTATGCCAAACGAGCCAGCACCACCCCAAACGAAGCAACCCTCGGTTACCCACCTCAGGGTCAACCAGAATCACCCGCTCTCAAGCAGCAGCCATGAAAGCAGGCACCACCCCCCAACCTGGAGCTACTCCAACTAGCGCCAGTTCACCTGATCGCACTTCTGCAACCTGCACGCCTAACAGCTCTGTGTGTGCTGCCTCCCACCAACCCGCTGGGCCCCCTCCAACCAAGGAGGCCATCACCCACGCTGTTTTAATGGCGTCTGCTCAGTTGAATGCAACTCAGCCCATCCAGACATTCACCTCCCCCATTGTGTCAGCTAATTCAGCCCCATCTATTATTGCTGATGCCGTGTTTCTGGCTCCCTCCATGAGGGGCGATACCCAGCTACCTGGCCCCCAAATCCTCAGATGTAAGGTTGGATTAGCCGCACATTCTGGTTCACTAAGCACCAAATTGGGACAATCTACTCTTCCCAATGAGGATTCAAATGGTTCGGATTTTGGAACTTCACACCAGTTCCAATCTCACCCGTCCCATTTAAACCCCATAATTGGCACTTCTCAAGTCGGCACTTTATCGCAATATGCTGAAAACGACCAATTCACTAATCAGCCAATGAGTTTTGCCCACGAAATCACAGCAAACACTCGGGTTGAATTTACCCAAATAGATTGGGATGGTGATGAAACATCTCCCTCCTCCCAATTGGCTGGAGTTAATTCCAATCTGGATGGGACTCCCCAATTTAGCGAGGCCCAACAATCACCTGGCCCCCAAACCCTCGGATGTAAGGTTGGATTAGCCGCACATTCTGGTTCACTAAGCACCAAATTGGGACAATCTACTCTTCCCAATGGGGATTTAAATGGTTCAGATTTTGGAACTTCACACCAGTTCCAATCTCACCCGTCCCATTTAAACCCCATAATCGGCACTTCTCAAGTCGGCACTTTATCTCAATATGCTGAAAACGACCAATTCACCAATCAGCCAGTGAGTTTTGCCCACGAAATCACAGCAAATACTCGGGCTGAATTTACCCAAATAGATTGGGATGGTGATGAAACATCTCCCTCCTCCCAACTGGCTGGAGTTAATTCCAATCTGGATGGGCCTCCCCAATTTAGCGAGGCCCAACAAACCGCCCCTCAATTTAATATGATGCCAGCAACTGCTGTAACATTCCAGAAACAAGGGAACTCCGCAAACTTGTCCAAACCACCAGCTCACACTCAACCTGCAATTGCAGCCCAAAGCAAACACAAACGCACCAAAGGAGCCACTGGGGCGTGGCAAAAACCTCTGGCACCAACGCTACCCAAAGCAGATCCCCGTGAAGTGGCGTTTATTGCCGATGTTAAGAAGAAATGGGCCGAAACTAGAGCGCAAAAAGCTCTACCTCGCTCAACCCTCTCCCACGCAATTCGCCTTTATTATGGGCATAACCCTGTTGAATTCTATACAGAGGATTACTTCTCATACTTTGCAGCGATTGCGGAGACATTCCCTATTAACACCACCATCCATGAATCAGTGGAGGGCCACTACATCGATGTGGGATTCACTGAAGCTGCCCTTGCTGACCATGCTGCCACCCTCCAGGTCATTATTCCACGCGGATCTCTTCGCATCTCCCGCACACGCTCTCACCTGGAGAAAATTTCATGGGTTACTTTTTCCAACCTACCAACGACTGTTGATCCTGAGTCTCTTAAACTGGCACTCCATCGTGGTTTAATGGAGTTTGGGTCTGTTCTTTCAGTGGACTTTAGTGTCCCATCTTACTATGCTCCCACTCAAAGAGCTTGCACTGCTAGGGCGTCGTTCATCCCCTCCCCCACTGTATCCCGCAACATTGAGGTTATTCCTCGTGTGGCGGTAGTTGGGGCATGCCCTGAGATCTTTTTTGTCGACCCTGATCAGGCGCGCCCCCGGTGTTCATGGTGTAACGCCCTTGGACACTTGTATAGTGGCTGCACAGCTCGAAAACAAGCCCTCTTAGCCACCACCCAGGGGCCTAAACCAGGCTAAAAACGATCCCACGTGGCTGCAGCAGCAATCCCACAACCCACACAATGGGTTCCCATTCAAGACCTGTCCCCTGAGGCCTTACGCCTAGCAGTTGAAACAGCTAACCCCACTATTGGTATGGGATACCTTCGCGCTCATGCCCCCCTTCCAATGGGCACCCCCTCCAATCTCCCAGAGTCAACTCCCTCTCTCACCAAGCGCAAGGCATCTCCCACAGGGTGCCCCTCGTCAGCCACCCCCACTCAGGGCTCCGCGGCACCCCCACCAACCCCCACCAGCGATTTATCGCATCAGCCCTCAGCTCCCAATGGAGCTATGCCCACCAGCATGGACTGGCAACTCGCGGCCTGCAGTAGAAGTGCCACCTCAAAGAGTCCTACCCCAACCCCACAGTCCATTTCGCGCGGATCCTTTGCAGTGTTGGAGGAAGTGAATATGGACTCAGACTCATCAAATGGGGACACCGCGGAGGTCACCATTGAGCACCCTCAGGTCCTTCCCCTGCAACGGAGCGGGGGCAGCATCCTAGGCTGGCTTACTGGGTCCTCCGCCCCCCACCCTCTCCTTCCCCTCAGAACCCTCGACGCTCCTCACGGATTGCAGCTAATAGTCAAGCTAAAGGACTCAAAACTAGCCGCCTCACAGCAGCAGGTTTAAGCGCTGGCAACCCCCAGGACATGGAGGGGAACAGCTATGAGTCCCCATGGCAGCACCCTGGCCCTGCAATCCATCAACGCAAATGGGTTGCGGGACTTTAAGCGGAGAGCCCGCCTCCTCCGAAACTTCAGGTCAGCACAAATTGACATCGCTGCTGTCCAGGAGCCCCATATCCTCCCCCACGAACAATCTGCATGGAATGAACAGTTTGGAGGCAACTCCTTCTGGACAAACCATGCCGCCCTTATTGTTTTGAATCCCCAGGTTAAAACCCATTCTTTTTCACAATATCTAGGTGGCCGCCTCATACTGGCCAAACTCACCACTCCTGACTTCTCCTTCTTCGCTGCAAGCATCTACCTGCCTAATGCAGGTCAGGAGCAAAATCGGCTCTTGGAAGAGCTCCTCCAACTCAATCTCCCACGGAATACAGTCCTCTTAGGAGATTTCAACACAACCATAAGTCGCGTCCGTGACTCTTACCCCCTGCAGCAAAGGAACGCCCTGGATCAAGTCGCCTCCAGGATTTCCTTCGCCTGAGCGGCTTTATAGATGCGCTTCCACCCTCCGCGTCTGGCCTAGGTTGCATGACTAGGATCCAGTATGATGGAGGAGCTTTCCAGTCAGCGTCACGCATAGATATGGCACTGATTGGCCCCCTGCTAATTGGCCGCGTCTCCTCTCCCATCTCTCGTGACAACCATCTGAGTGATCACAGGTCACTCACCGTTGTCCTCACCACCACACTTAGACCGTCGCGTAGGTTCTGGCCTAGGGTTGCCCCAGCTCTTCTCAACAACCCCTTCACTAAGGAGAAGCTGTCTATGACCATCCGAGAGACTCTCACCTCCCCCCACCCCACCTGCTTGACCACAAGGCTAGATGGGCGGTGACCAAGGAGGGCATCACCCGCGTTGCTTACAACTGTGCCAAAGCCCAGATGACTGCAGCTCGCGCCAGAGTCAAAAGGGCGGAAGCCAGAATCAGACATCTAGAGCGAAACTGCCAGCCTTCGCCCTCTCCCAGATGGTTGGAAGACTGGGAAGCGGCGCAGGAAGCACTCCGCTTGGAGCTCACACTGCAGGAAGAACGGGCAGCAAACTTTACAACATCTCGTTACTATGCTCAATGGGAACGCCCCACCCGCTTCTTCTTTCAGAAACAAAAGCCCGGTCAACAGCGCAGGATATTACTGCACTGAAAATTGGCACTACAACCACTTCAGATAAGGAGAAAATCACGCAGGAACTACACCGCTTCTACTCCAGCCTCTTCCATGCCACCCAGGTGGACCCATCGGACATCCAAGACTTCCTGTGGCGGGCTCCAGAGCCGCCCATTGACCCACGGGCTGATGAGGCTCTACTGGCGCCTATTTCCATCCAGGAGGTGATGGAAACCCTTCTGAAATCCCCACGGCTTAAAGCCCCAGGCCCAGATGGAATACCCTTTGAGGTGTACCTTCTGGAACCTGCAGTGATAGCCAGAACCCTCCGCGACCTCTTCGCTGCACTCTTGGTGAATGGCGAGGTCCTCCCCGACTCAGAGGCTCAATCACGACCCTCATTCACAAGAAGTCAGACCGTGAGAACCTGGCGAACTGGCGCCCCATAGCGTTGATCAACACAGACCACAAGCTCTTCACGAAGCTTCTGGCCAACCGCATCACCAAATGGGTGTCACCTCGCCTCTCCCCATCCCAGTACGGTTTTATTCCGGGGAGGTCGTTATGGGACAACTATAATGACCTTCACGTGACTTTGACTGCTAACTCTCGTAAGGTGAATGGCTTTGTGGCTCTTCTGGATATGGAGAAAGCATATGATCGGGTAGCCTGGAAGTATATTGATGCTTCCCTGGCCCTTTCCATCTCCCACCCGCAGCTAGGCGCTGGATATCATCGCTCTATGACCAGCTCCACACCAGAGTTCTGGCGCCAATGGGTTTTACAGTGGCAGTACCAGTTGGACAAGGTCTCCGGCAAGGGACCCCCTGAGCCCTATCCTTTTTAACATCACCCTTGACCCCCTCTTGGCCTCCTTACAGGACAAGCTAACAGGGATTCTGGTCCCAGGTAAAGCCCCCACACGCACCATGGCATTTGCAGATGACACTGCCATTGCATTTGGCTGCCCTGGGGATGTTGCCCTCGCTGCTGTGACCATTGAGAGGTACACCAAGGCGTCCAACGCCATGGTCAACACCTCCAAGACAACAGTTGTACAGGTCGGCTCCCCCACCTTCCCCCCACCATTTGGTATTGAACCTGAGCGCGGTACCTTCCGTCACCTGGGCGTTCTCACCAACCAACAAGGAGTTGCGCTAAAAGACAATGAGGACTTGCTCCTTGCAGCAGTTAACTCCAGGATTGCCAGCTGGAACCGGCGGCACATCACCCCCAGGGTCGAGCTCTGATGGCCAATGTGTTCCTCCTCTCCAAAGTCTGGTTCCTAGCGCACGTCTGCCCATTCACAGATGCCTTTTATACGCGGCTCAATGTACTCCTCCGCTGTTGGATCTGGGGCTCAAACCATCCACCAATAGCCCTCTCAACCATTGCCCGACCCTGTAATGAAGGGGGCCTAGGGCTTCTGGACACGCGATCCCACGCCACCACAATCTTCCTGAAGTTCCTATGGCCGATTGTCTGCTGGGACGCGACCCCCATGCCCCAATGGGCGCCCGCCCTCCGCCAGTCAGTGTCAGCAGCTCTGGGTCTTCCTAGAGCATCTCTGACCTCATTAGGGGAGTGGCTCACAAACCACCCAGGCCATCGCCTAAAACCATCCTCATCCCCCTACTGGAACCAGGCTCTCCTTGCCCTGAAACGAGTAGGCGCGCGGATCCACCATGCCTTCCCATACAGAAGGGAAGGCCCTGGCCTCAGCCCACGTCGCCATGCAATTGTGCACAATGGACAAGTTGTCACAACTCGCCTCAACCCCCAAGATCGTCCTCCCATCCGCCCAAGACTCCTTGAGCTCCTCCCTCCCTCCGTGAGATTTGACCTTAAGGAATTGTGGAAGGACGTCTATCACCCCATCCTGTCAGCAAAGGTGTCCAACACCTTATGGAGAGTGCTCCACTGTTCATACAGGACAGGGGACCGGACTGGCCCTACCTTCCAGCACCGAAGCTGCCCCCGCTGTGTGGAGCCTATTGACTCCCACCTCCATCGTTTTTTCACCTGTCCAGGTGTCGCCGCATTTTGGCCAAAGGCCCGCGCGCTCCTCCATGCTCAGCCCTGGTCTGGACACCCTGTGCAAGACCTCATGTTTGAGCAGACATTGCCTGGTTGCCACCGACCCCTCCGTGTCCTCGCCTATGCCACAGCCATCTGGACCATCCATAACTCCTTCCTTCGTGCTGCCTTTGACCAGCAGGTGTGGACCCTTCCACACATGATCACCCACTTTCAGGTACACTTTGAGATGGCCCTGAAGGTCTGCACTATGTCGCCAACCCTCCCCCGCTCAGTTGTCACTGCAGCACGGCTCTGGCGCGCAAACCCCCCTCCCTTTCTCGATGCCTCCTCCCTCCCCTTCCCTCGCCTCAGGCTCTTAGGAGCCCAGGCGTAATTCAATAAACATCGATGAATCCCCCCCCCCCCTTGGGTTGGGACCATCTAGTACTAAAAAACACACCAAGGGGTCAGCTGGCGCTGCTTACCCTGTCATCTAAGGCGAAATGACAAGGGATGACCAGTCTTCATACTGGTTGGCCTGCTGACCAGCAGAGCCCCAGTCACGGAAAAGCAATTTTATGACAGTGGTGCTCACTACAGGGGGTTCTACTGGTTGGTGCCAAAGTAGCTTATGGGTTGGTGAAGATTCTGGTGATTGTTGGTGGTGGGAGGGACAAGCTCTGGACTCCCCCCACACACCAAGTTTTGAAAGTAGAAGGACTACCATCTGGTTAAGTGGGGATATTGTCAGAATTCTAACCAGATGGAATCCTCCAATGATTTATAGTTATTTGGAGGATATTGCCAATACTGGTGGAATAGCTCACTGACTAATCTTGTGTTATTTGTTAAAATTGGTAGGTATTTGCTCCCCAATTGGGTTGAGCTGAATCCAAGTATTTCGCCAAGATAGGGATTAAGGATTAGAGTGGGGCAATTGATGGCCCATTTGGTATTCACATCACTAGCAACTAATAGCTGAGGATGATCCATTATATTTTTTAAGTAAATGTCAGTGGAACCTGATGATCCCGAGTTTGAGCAGCTGAGGATGTTTCCAGAGCCTAAAAATTAATTCCCAAATTAGGTTTATGGAGTACAAGCAACTTATGCTGAGGATACTCCAATGTATTAATTAAATGCTTTTGGAGGAACCAAACAATTAAGAATTTGAGGCGGTGAGGTTGTTTCTGGCATCTAATTTATATATTTGACTATCGCCTGAATAAGGCAATTCCCAAACAATCAGCTACAACAAGTCAAAATATGATGTCAGCGAGATGACAAGATATTCCAAGTCAAAGTGAGCGACCAAAGAGGTTTCTGATGCATAATAATCAATTCGAAGGTCAAATCCAAATTCAATGTTTATTTAATATAATAATTCATATGGCTCACTGGTGACTCAAGGCTGAGGATGAGCCAAACCTAATATCCAGTCATTGGTAAGGATGGGGCGAGAGGGTCAACTCCAAGGAAAAGAGAGTAGTGCACCGGAAGGCTGTGAGAGTGGTTGGCTGGAAGAACCAGCAATGAGCTGATAGGTTGGCGGTGGGCGCAGTAGCCCTTTTGTAAATAGTATAAATACTTGACACATCTATTTTAATAAATATCTCACTTTTCCTAATCTACCTTTTGATTAAATTCTATAATTTATTTTTTTAGTTGAGGATTAGGCTGGGGGATCCCCAAATGGCGCGGGTGACATGCCAAGGGGTCAGATGATGCTGCTGGCCCTTTCGCTTAAGGAAAAATGGCAAGGGCTGACCAGTTTTCATACTGGTTGGCCTTTCAACTAGCAGAGACCATAGTCAATTTTCTGACAGAGACTTTATTGAATCTAACCAAAAGAATGATTAAAGACTGACCCTTAGGAAGGACGGTTGTTTTGTATAATAAATGGTTGGGAAAGGAATTGTGGTATGGCTTGAACTGGACTTGCTGACGTTCTCTATTGGCTTGCCCCCTTATGAGGTTGTAAAAAGCAGCCTGGGTATGAGGGTTGTCAGATAGCTCATGTACGAGTTTATAGAAGCTCTGACAAGAAACCTCCAGATCAGTGGCGGGGGCTCAATTACCAATCCAAACTAGAGCAGATTTTGCTTGGAACATTACTCAGCGTAATTTGTTTCAGCAGAATTAATTCTAATGATTGATTTAATTTACAATTTTTCAGGAATAAACACTTGACTTGGATCATTACTGTAAGGAGAGTGTCTATAGCTCTCCTGTTCCCAGTGTGGTAATGCATGGTGCACAGGTCCAACGCCAGTAAACTAGTCACAAGTATTAAAGTTAATAAAGCCCCACAGTGGGTGCTTAGTTGGAATAACTTAAGCCGAGGATGGTTTTCATTATAGGAAAGAACCAAACTGGAACCACGCGGTGCTTAGAGTGGGAGTGTATAGGCGACCCAGGTTGGAGGGAACCTGGGTGGCCCAACGGTGCATGGGCGGAGAGACTTAAAGTTGTTAAAATTACATGATTAATGTTGCATGTGACCTCCTTGAAGAGGTCAGTGCACACTTTCATCCAAGATGACATATATAAAAAGGTGTACTAGCAAAGGGTTTTATTAATAGAAAAGTTGACCAACAGGAGGATTGGTCTTGAGGAAAAGGATAGAAGTGAATTCGGTGGAACAATCAATTGATGGAAGTGGGTTTAAGCTGAGGTGCACCAATAAACACACGCTTCCATCAGGAAGTAAACTAGACTTGTTAATCAACCAAAATCAGGTTATTAATTGTAGAAGAGGCTGACCCAAGCTGAAAATTTTGAAAATTAAACGGATTTTGAGACCCCATCACTGAGAAACTGAAGCAAACCATTCTCATTAATCGCAAAGCTGGTTTTTTAATGTACCTGCTGTTGTACAGGGCTAAACTTCTCTTGCATCCCTAGGACCAACCTGGGCATACCTCACCTTCACCCTGCGTTGATCTAAGGTATGCTTGAGGTCAGGGATATCTGCCAACTTCAGCTTCTTGGCCTCCTGACATGCTGCTTTTTCCTTAACGTTTTTCCCCATTATGATGTCATTTTTAAGCCATGACAAGCACCCAGTGACCCAAAATATTGTATTTTGTGGCCCAAACCAGTTTTCTGATTCACTTATGGTTTCCAGAGTTTTGAGATTGAATTTCCCAGTTTCTAAAGGGTGAGGGATGATAGGGTGGATACAGATGAGGGTGGTGGTCCTGCTGGTGGCCTCTGGCCAGAACTACCTCCCTACAGACCCCCTTGATATTATCTACAAGGAAAGAAGCAGGAAAAGGGGGTAAAGATAGGGTATTTTTGGGGGGTAAAGCAGTTATGCATCTCTCATCAACTTATAAGCATGTCGCCCAGATGAACCAAGGGCTCCACAGGTGCCTTAGGTCCCTGATTTCTTCTGTAAGGGAACTTCCTACGGTACAACCTAAAAGGTTGAGTTTCTGGACATATAATAATGGTATATCTTCTATGCACTTTTTGTGAAACAGAGAGACTAGGACTATGCTACTGGACCCAGGTAATGGCAGAGATTGGGACAGATAAATATGAACAGAAGAATGTGAGAATAAGGTAATTTATGAGTTATATTGATTAAAAACTCCAAAATTAACCCAGAAACTTCCAGTGAAGTTTTTCTGTTTTATAAACTTAGTAGGATAATAATTATGTAACAATATTGTGATAAACAGGCTGTTATCCTAATCAGACTAGGTTTGCATATTGGAGTTTTGCTCATTTACTTGTATACTGGGGGTCGACCTTTAGTTAAACATTGAATAAGTTTCTTAGAGTCAATATTGATATTATTCCACATGACAACCCACGCAAATCACATCCTTTCATCTGGTTCTCAATACCAACTCATCCAACATTGGTATCTTTTGCTTCTGGACAGTTTTGTCAAACATGTTTTTGATGTTGGTTAAGCTTTCTAAAGGCATGACCCAAAGATTTAAACCAGCCTTTTTCCTGAAATTTATTAAACTTTTTATATGATTTGCATGGCGTACTACATTCCTTACATTACACTTTCCTTAATATAATGGTATAAACCCACAATCAGGAGCGTTTTAAGAGCTTACTTATGCGTATAGGTAGCTTGATGGCCAAAAACCGTTTCTTTGTATGATCAGGACAAGGAACATCAGTTGTCTCTCATGAAACCTGGCAACCAACTCAACTCAACCGATACATTCTGTCATGGTTATCCAGCCAATTTTTAAACAACTAGAAGTTATTCCAATATATATCAAGTACATAAACCATTAACTGTTCTTCATGCCCCAATACAGTTTCAACCTTGTATTATCTGTTTTTTGAACAACATAAGCTCTGGTTCATATGGTATGGGACCTTGAAGGAAATATAAATAAGGATAAAATGATGGAAGTTTAGCCCAGAGTTTAGTCTTTTCTAGTTGTACCATCCTTTTTCTTATACAACTTTCACTGCAAAGGGTCCCACCCCTTTACAAGCCAACTTTTTTGTAAGTACCTTGAGTGGCAAGTTTTTTATTGTCCAGCATCACTAATGAACCCACCTTGTACTCTAGTGCTGTAAATCTATGCTCGTTAAAAATGTCCATAAGCATTATTGCTTTGTGCACAATGAAGTCAGCACCATTACACAATGAATGTGCAACATGACCTGAGTGTACGCAGGAACCTAAGTCTTAATTGTATTATTATGAAAATAAAGAGAAATTTTTAACACTTTCTGGAAAAATTATTCCCATTGATGCATTTACCATTTTTTGTATTTACTGGTACAGAGGAAGTCCATTTTCAAATTATGTGCTGCAGTGGTGTAAAAGTAAAAATATTGTTTTAATGATTGGTAAATAATTCTATTTGGCCATCCATTAGTGGATGGTGCACATTGATCTACAAGGTTTGGTCCTTAGGGAGAAGCACAAGGATATTAACAAAAATAATGGTAAGCTGGGCTTTTAGTCTTAACCACTTCTTGTGAAATTCTAAAATGCATTATAGGCATTATCAACAAACAATTTAGCCATCAATATGCCATTATGAATGTCAAAGATGGTATAGAAAAGTAATACTTTGTAATTATTTATAACGATGATTCATAAAATATAAGCATTAAATGACAAAAAGGATACTTTAAATTTCACTGAAACAGAGTTTCATGGCCATTCCAATTATTGATCATATTGAGGCAACCCAGTTCTTCCTGTTTAGTCTATTTTCACGTTCACAGGCTAACCAATTTTTTAATCTATTATAGAAAAACTATAGACATTAAACAGATAGTTGTAGGTTCTATTTATATACTCGGTGCAATTTTTACAAACAGGTTTCCCATTATGAGTTTGCAATTTTACATTATGATAAGATACCACATTGCAGTTAGGACCCATTTTTATCACTAAAGTAGATTAACCTTTTCATAATGACGTATAGTTTAAACAAATATTTTCCCATCAGACAGTCAAGCAAGTCATATCCACTGATACAAAATGCTGTCTTATAATTCTTGTTAAGCAATAGTTCATTTGTATTGGCATTATGATTGTCAGATATCTATGTATTCTCCTTACTGACAAGAATATGAGGAGACAGCCATTTATAAAAATTTCTCTTTTTACCTTAGAAGTCATAATATCTAAATCCATAAGCTATAAAAATCTAATATATAACATGTTTGTTGAAAAGTTGTCAACTACATAAAGAGATGGTTCTTTGCACTTAAGGCAAAGTATAGATCTTTATTTTCTATTGTATAAAATTAATAACCTTAACTTATGATATACTTGTTGGCAAAAAATTTCTTTTCTGGAAACAGTAGGCTCTGCTGGTTGGAAGACTAACCAGTATGAAGACTGGTTGGCCCTTTCCGTTTTGCCTTAGGTGATGGGGCCAGCAGCGCCAGCTGACCCCTTGGAGTGTCACCCGCGCCATTCAGGGATCCCCCAGCCTAAAACCCAACCAACAAGAATAAACATAAACTTGTAAAAAAGGGAGAATAGGCAAAGGGAGATCTTTATCAAAAGAGAAGCGCTAGGTATCTATATTTACAAAATAGCTACTGCGTCCACCACCAACCTATCAGCTTATCACTGGTTTTTCCTCCTATCATTCTCTCAGCCTTCTTCTGTGCTACTCTCTTCCCTGGCGTCAACCCTCTCGCCTCATCCTTCCCAATGACCAATTATTAGTTTTGGCTTCATCCTCAGCCTTGAGTCACCGGTGAGCCATATAAATTATTATATAAATAGATATCAAATTAAGATTCAACTTATTAATTATGCGCTGAAAATTTTTTTGTTTACTAGGGTATTTTTGGGCATCTCACCTTCTCACCAACGACATGATTCAACTCTCAGTAATCAATTATTTGGGATTTGCCTTTCTCAGGAGCTCATTAATTGTTATATATGAGGCGCCAGAAACAACTTTGGCTGCCTTAAACTTGGAATCATTTGGATTCCACTGACACATACTAAATTAATATAATTGATTTTCCTTGGCTACTAGTTACCAGTGATCCATAAACCTAATTAGGGAATTGCCTTTCCAAGGCGATAATTGATTATTATGCGCTGGAACATCTTTGGCCACCTCAAACTTGGGATCATTAGTTTCTACTGATATTGAATAATTAATTAAAGTGGATCATCCTCAGCTACTAGTCGCTGGTGATCCTTATACCTGTTTGGTTTAGTGATTGGCTCTGATTAATACTAATATCCAAACTTGGCGGAATACTTAAATTCAGCTCAACCCAATTGGGTAGCAACTATACACCAAACACATAAACACCACGAAATTCAGTCAATGTTCCATTCCGCCAGGATTGGCCATATTCTCCTAAATACCAATTAATCATTGGAGGATTTCGCCTTGTTAAAATTTCACACTTGTTAAATCCTGAATTTCGACATTATATAAAATAACAATTCAGTATGAAAGTTTATGGGAAACCCCCACGCCTGAAGTTGAAGTGTTTCCCCCACAGAACCAGTAAGGGGCCTCTCTCTCTCTCTCTCTCTCTCTCTCTCTCTCTCTCTCTCTCTCTCTCTCTCTCTCTCTCTCTCTCTCTCTCTCTCTCTCTCTGAGAAGGCTGCTTTCTCACCAACAAGGTTTATTTATCCTATGTAGTGGATAAGCGGTGGGTCACAGACTAACTTCTGCTGGTACCCTCTCCTATTCCAGCCTACCACTAAGGAGTTGTTGGAAAAAATTAAAGGGCTGTGTAAGGAGGAGGTGGAGGCCAGAGGTCACTGACATAGGCAGGTTGCCTCCCAATTTTAACATCAGATTTATTATATAAAGGTTTGAGTCCCTCCAGGGTTGGAAGAAAGATTCAGGTGTCAACTACTTAATCAGTAAGAATTTAGTCTTTATAGCCATCCTTCATCCTTCTGACTTATGCAATGATATGGCAAGCCCATTCATAATTGTTTGTCCATCAAAACCCCATTTAAATTAAATTTAGGATAAGTATTACTATCCCTGCATGTGAGTTCACCCTGCCAGACCTTCTAAATGGCTTTTTTGCCTGACAGTCCTCAGGATGTTTTAGTATAGAAGTTTGATAATAGAAATCTGAAAGGAAGTTGGTGTTATACTACCACGCTTTACATATTTGGATTTTATCAATTATTGGGTAGATACTCAATCCTCAGATCTCTCTGTATTAAAGATTAGTGAGTCCCAATTCACACCTTATATTCCTGTTAAGGCTCTAAAGCAGAAGTCCACAACATGTTCTGCTGTCAGTCCATTCTTTGATTTCTTTTTTATATAAAAACCTTTAATTTAAGGTTTCTTTTAATTTAAGAAGTTTAAGGTAATAATTAGTAGCTTTCTTTCCAAATTATAAGGTAGCTGGCCTATAGTGGCACTCTTTCTCCACAATTTTACAAAAATAAAGTGGATTGCTATAACAACATTATTATGGTTTTTAATTTGGGTGATGTTGAGATTCTGACATGACTGGAAAATAAGGCTGAAATAGTCATGGCAGATTGGCTATAATTCTCCAACAATAATTATAGAGTTTAAATATTTGAGCGCCTTGTGCTGAGGCGATATTTGGTCAAATGGATGATACTCGATCACCTCCAAATTAGGCAATAGGGTTATTTCAACGAATGACAAATAATGGGATGTTGACATATGATGAATATTGAGCAGATCGCCTCAAACTAAGGTAAGCATGAAAATAATGAATGACGAACTCTGCATAACCAATAAGAATATGGTGGAAGAATAGACTAAGCACAAGCATCAGTACTGACCAATGTTGCTGGGATATTAGTGAGACGAGGAGATTGAGAGAAGGAGGATTTTAAGTAGCTAAAAAGAGAGAGCAAGCGGACTAGGAAGGATCCACTGGGGATTATCTATTACAATAAAGAAATATTATCAGGGGAGTTGCTCCTTTTGTTATATTTATTTTGTTTGAGAGTGTTCTAAGAGACTGACAATCTTCATATCATCCGTTCCAATTTCTCAGTGGGTTGACCCTGTGCAAAAACTCTTACGGCATATCTTAATGATTCCGCCAATTTTATAACAGTGGTGCCCACTACAGGGGGCCCACTAATCAAAATAAAATCTCCAGTTGCTGGACATGGCACATCAGGCTTTCATGGGCTGGGGACCTTCATGACATACTACATCAATCAAATATGAGGAACTCAAACTTGCTTTTAGACGCTGTGCTCAAAAAGCAAGGTAAGCTTTTTCAAGAAGTTTGTAGTGATAAGTTGCCTCCATGCAATCGAAATGGGAATATTCATGTGTTCTTTAAGCGATTTAAGTTTGCAACAGAAGGAGCTTCTGACTGGTGGAAAGCAAAAACTGTTAATAGCCACCTTGGATCTTGTAAGTGCTGACCAGGTCACATGCTATATCCCAAAAAGTTCCAATTCATACCAAGAAGTAAAGGATACTATGTTACAGTTGTTCAGGGGTACTGCAAAAATGTCACAACGGAAGGCCAAATTCTTGACCATTAAATTTCAGCATAATGAGACTCTCACCATATTTGCTGATTGATTCACAACGGAAGCCCATATGTTGGTTGGGGAAGGAATTTTATCTGAATCTGATGTGTGTATTGCAATGACCTTTGCTGTAAAGCTATACTGCGAGCTGTATAATGTTATGACCCCAATGTTGGATGAATATGTACCCTTGCTTAAAATTGTTCATTTTTTGTGCCTTATATTCGCCAACTTTCCTCCACCCAATACAGAGCGGAGTCCTTCTGCTATCACCAGATCATCTTAATTGGGGAAATTTGTCTTTTCAGTCTCCGCCGAGTTACCCTCAGCAGTCAAACGTCCACCCCATACCTGCTTATCGTCGCTGGTCCAACTACCACCCTAGCCTTGTTTATGCTGATCACTTACAGTCCAACTTTCAACATGGCTCAGTTTACATTAATCAGGGACGTGGGCCCTATGGGGTCAGTTGTTTCAAATGAAGTCAACAAGGGCATCTGGAATGGTGGTGCCTCAATCATCAGGTCCCTCATATACAGCTGGAACTGTACTGCCAGGGAAAAGTCAGAACGGAGTAGAGATGGGACTCTCTACCTCCACTATCCCAAATCCAAACGTCCCACTTGATTAGATCACAGAATATTCAGTGGAAGTCCCCCAAAAAATGAGGTATTAATATATCAGCAGCCTGTTGGAAGGGTAAATGGATTGACATGAGTGCAGTATGCGGCTGTGGCAGAAGAGGGGTTACAGATGCAGGCCAAGCCATATGCTTGTCAAATGTTCGACCAAGTTTCCCCTGACAAGTTAGACCTCTCTGCCAATGCACCTTCCTTGGAAGTAGTAAATGTTGCCCTTCTGGTCAACACTATTATAAAACAATACCCTAGAATTGGTGAGGGGATTGCATGTTTCCTTGGAAATGGAAAGCCATATATGTCCATGTTATAAACAGTTGAGATGCATCTTACTCCAAATGTACTTACTGCGACCTGGTTGTAGCTAAAACCTGAGTCTATGCTATCATGGATACCGGCGCCCCATCAAAGTAGTCTCCACAAAAACTGGTGGCCAAATTGACATTAAAAACTAGATTTAAACACCGGATGTTATATGGAACTGCTGGAGAAGAAAACACGGTCTCTGAGGGAACATACACTGCGCTTCCATTGTAATTTAATTATATTGTCATGGTAGTTCTAGCTAAAGTGTTACCAAATAGCAATTACTATATGTTAATTGGAACCGCATTCTTGTGAAACTATGCGGCTGTCATTGATATGGCGGACGAGACTTTCAAAATATTGGGTCAATGGATCCCAATTTACTTCACCTCTAGTGGAGTGCCAAAAGATCCGGTGCATATGGGGAATATCAATATATCTTATAGTGATGGATTGATCCCCATGTGATACCATTGATTTAAGGGCAAAACCTGGGCCCTTCACCAACAGATTTATGAATATCAGGGGCTGCCGTCCAGAGAGGCTGAATCTACATCCATTCCATCCATACATCAAGTTATAGTGAATACTGAATCAGTGGTTGAAGTTCCAAATGGACTCTATGGGGAAGTTATTGGGCCATATCAGCAATCGCAGTTTGAGCCCCATGTGGCTCCAGGCATTATATTACCTGGGCAGGGGGAGATCAAGGTTTTACTTTCAAATCTACAAATGGAACCAAAGAAAATTCTGCTGACACCAAATAGTGGTATAATTACACTTGATCCCCATGGAGGAGGTTCTTCTGTTTCATGAGTTTTGGTCGCTGTTGGAATTTGGTCTACCTTATAAACCACAGCTCAGCGTAATGGCAGTTTTATTGCGCGATGAATTAAGGGGGTTGTCAGAACCACAGAAAGATTGGGTGATTGCTTTATTTCAAAAATATAGTGGATTCTTGCTGTCAACAACTATGATGTAGGATGTGCATGGGGGGTGGTTCATTGGTTGGACACTGGATATCATACTCCCATCAGGTCATGGCCAATCTGCCAATCAAGGGCGGCAGAAGAAGTAGATGATGAGATTGACAAGCTGCTAGAGCAAGGGATGCTTGAACCATCGAAGAGTACATGGGCTTCTCCTGTTCTTATTGTAAAAAAGAAGGACGGTACTAACCATAGAGTAATCAACTGCTGGAAGCTCAACAGCATCACCAAAAAGGTCTCATATCCTATACCACAGATTGATGACGCTTTGGATTGGCTAGGGGGAGCTCGTTCATTCTCAGCAATGGACCTGATCTCAGGCTACTGGCAAATCAAGTTGCCAGTGGCGGAACAGGAGAAATGCGCCGTAATCACGTCCAAAGGTCTTTTTCAACTGAACTAGATGCCGCAAGGTATGTGTAACGCCCCAAATATGTTTCAACGGGCGATAGACACTATTCTTGGGGACCTAAAGCTGTCATGCATCCTTGTATACCTTGATGACATTAATGTTTTCCCCCAAACCTTCTCTGAGTACCTTGACCATTTAGAAGCAGTATTCCACCAGCTCGCCAAGGCCAACATCAAGATCAAACCCTGGAAATGCCATTTCTTCAAGGACCAGTTGGAGTACCTGGGGTTCATGGTTGATGCCACAGGGATTAGAACTCAATCGGCCAAGGTGGAAGCTATTCAAAAAATAACTTCGCCTAACAGTAAGCGGGGTATACAGGATTCTTTTGGTAATGGTCAGCTATTACTGGCGCTTCATCCCTAACTGCAGCTGTATTGTGGGCCCACTATTTGAGTTATTAAAAAGGACATCATGTTCAAATGGACGTAATGTTAACAACGCACTTAAGATACACTTCAGATGGCATTGATCATTGCACCAGTGTTACTCTATGTTAATTTTAGAAAAAGAGTTATTGTTCAGATGATGCACCCCTTTCCACTGTGGGGGAAAGCCTATCCCAAGAGGAAGAGGTAGTGGAGGATCACCCTGTAGCGCACTGCAGTAATAGCTTGAATAGCCATGAGTGCAATTATACCATGACCGAATGGGAGTGCTTAGCGGTGTTCTACACCTATAAGCACTTTTGGGTGTATCTGCATGGGGTGAAATTCAAAGTTGTAATGGGTCATGACTTTTTACGCTGGTTACAGAATCTTAAAGAGCCTGAAGGGCGTCTGGCCGATGAGCTCTTAAACTGCAGGCATACAACTTTGAAATTCTACACCACCCCAGAGAAAAACAACAGAATGCTGATTGCTTATTGAGATTACCCATGATTGCGGTTACAGAGGATCTGAGTGACATAATGTTTGATAAGATGCTCTGTAGCAAGTATGACAATGAACCGCCTTCAGTCATCAAGGTATTGGATGGAATAAGAGCCATTACATTTCAGAAAAATGGGAAATTGTATAAGCGGATAGGGGACACTACTGTGAATATCCTAAAACCTTCCGCCTGCCCAACTATTATTATGAGCGCATACCAAGCCGTTGGACATGGTGGAGTATGTAAGACCATGTAATTGCTGCGACCTCAGTACTATTGGGAAAGCATGAACTTCGACGTGCTTGAGACAATTTCCTGCTGCCACCAGTGCAGGTGGAAAAAGCCATTTCGTCAAAAATTTTCCTACCAGTTAGTGAAGCCGCACTTCGCCTGTCACACCATTTCAATTGATGTCATGGGTTCCTTGCCAATAGTGGCAAACTGGTCCAAATACATCCTGGTAGCGATCAACCACTTGACCAGGTGGGTTGAGGCATGACCAATATGTGATTTGGGTGCGCTCATGGTGACTAAGTTTCTATGAAATGTATAATTCAGCGACACAATTGTCCCAAGTTCATCCTGACTGACAACAGAATGAACTTCATCGCACACATCTTACCTAAGCTCAATGAAAAGATGGGCATCCGTGGGGTTTTGATGACCCCATATCACCTTGAATTTAATGGAATGATTGAGCGATTTAATGGTATTTTAGTGAGCATACTCCAGAAGTTGGTGATGGATTGACCTTCTGATTAGACTTCTCTCCTTTCCACCGCCATTTTCACTTATAAAATTAGCTACCATTCCACCCTGGGTAAAAGTTCTTTTCAATTATTGTATGGACGGCACCCTGCTCTTCTGGCACTGCTTTATTCCTGTGTAGAGGATACTGGTGGAATGAATCTTCACCGGTATCTGACTAACTTAGTAGACAAACATTCAAACTGCAAATTGAAACATACTCATGCAGCTTAGTCAAGAAGATTAAGGCTCAATCAGCTGATAAAGTATGGCGTAGCGGCCTCACTCAGTTCCAAGGTGGAGATATGGTTTGTTTCATGACCAGCATGGGTTTGGTCAGAAACACAAGCTGGCCAACATCTGGATTGGTCTGTTGAGGTAATGAAAAAAACGGGCATCAACGCCATTGCAATCAAGGATCCTACAAGTGGTCAGATAATCAACTGAGTGCACGTGATGTTCCTTCATACATATAAACAATAGGAGCCCTATCTTCCCGTCAAGGGGGTAATGTTGAGATTTAGATATGAATGAACGATAAGGCTGAAACAGTCATGGCAGATTGGCTAAAATTCGCCAACAATGGTTATAGAGTCTGATTATTTAAGCACATTGCAATGAGGCGATATTGGGTCAAATGGATGGTATTGGATTGCCTCCAAATTAGGCAGTAGGGTAATGTTGACAAATGATTAATAATGAGATGTTGATGTATGATGAATATTGAGCGGATCGCCTGAAACTAAGGTGATTGTGAAATTAATGAATGATGAACTCTGCTTAAACCAATATGAATATGGTGGAATGAATAGGCTAAGACAAGCGTCAGTACTGACTGAAGTCGCTGGGATATCAGCAAGATGAGGAGATTGAGAGAAGGAGGATTTTAAGTAGTTAAAAAGAGAGAGCGAGTGAACTAGGAAGGATCCTCTGGGATTATTATATTATAATAAAGAAGTATTATTGGGGAATTGTTTTATTTTGTTATATTTATTTTGTTTGAGTGTGTTCCAAGGGACTAACAATCTTCATATCGTCCTTTCCAATAGCTCAGTGGGTTGACCCTGTGCAAAAACCTTTACGGCGTATCTTAACAATTCCTCCAATTTTATAGCAGGTGATAAAATACTTATAATGGCAGGTCAGTTATATTCTTATCAGCAGGCTCCATGATGCTGTCATTATGATACTTTGTAACCCGCCCTTTGACTTCCTGATCAAATTAGTATCTACTTAAACTAGGATAATATAAGTTTGATTTAATAACTTAAAGTTCCTTTTATAATGTAATAACAGATGTATACTTAAGCTCAGGTACCTGATTTCTTCATGCTGAATCCAATAGTGATTTATAGAACTATTTCTATATCATCTGCTCCTTCACTCATTTCCCCTCCTTGTTTTTTACTTGACTAGTGGCTTATGGGCAGGACATACAGGGTATACTCTGCACAGGAGGAACTCTGCTATAACCAAGATCCAATACTCCTTTACTATGCTTTGATCCATCCTTGCATCATCAGGAATTAAATCATCAATATTTAACAACCATCAAATTTTAGGTGCACTATTATATTTTCTGATTATCATCGTCACTTGACATCTAAATTTACAAAATGCGCCACCAATGTATATATGCTTAGAATTTAATAATTATTATTGATTTATTGATTTAGTATTTATAATTAAACTTATACTTAAGTTTGGTTTAACCCATATATAATAGGACCTGTACCAAGGCCATTGATTAATGCAATGTGGATTTTAAGACTCCAACAACCATATTTTTGTATCTTTTCAGATAGATGGGAATTTAATATAGCCTCACGCCCTTAATTTGTTTATCTCAGAGAAGATGGCATAGCCTCAATCAATCAGTTAAATTTAATATCTTAAATCCAATAGCTTAGGCTCTTGGCTTAAGTAAATATATATGCTTCTAAAGTACTATAATTAGAATATATATGTCTTTGTTTTATACAGTCAACTATCTCAACATCTCCCCTGACATGACTGTATTATAAATGGAGCTATTCTTTATTCTTATTAACGATATGCCCAAATACTCAAGAACAAGGTCTGAGTTCTTTCTTCAAGGCTTGACAGCTGCAGATCATCAAGAATTTCTAAATTAAGCCATTTAACCTGCTAATCTATGGTGAACTTAACCTTCAGTACATGTTCTAAAGTCCAGTGCATTTGTAATCTTTCCAACTTCTGGAATTGGCGCTAAGACGTCATACTCTAATGGCACAAGTAAGGTTCACCAAACAACAGTTATACTGTACGATGACAGTAACCTGAAAACAAGTAACCAATTTTTAAATTTTGATGGTTGGCTTAAAAAATAACCTGTCAAGAAAACCATAGATTCTACCCATTGCCCCTTTTGATGGATCCTTTAATCCACCTGATTAATGGTATAATTTGATACTATAACTCAACAAAAAATACCCTTTATTAGCTCTTAGACTTCCTGATTAGCAATGCTATAGCTAATTTCATCAAATGATTAATTCCCAATTATGCTGCTTAAATGGGGATAACACATGGTTCTAGAAAAACTTTTTTCTCTTGTTTCAAACACTTTTGCAACATATTCTATTAAAGTCTAGATAAGTTTGATAATCTCTTTGAGGACATTAGTGAGCACCCAATGTTGGGTAGCAATTGGGCGAGCAAAGTAAAGGGTTCAGGCGTGGGCCCACACCATATAAATCTCATAAATGCCCCAGTGACACTGGCGGCCTCAAATAAAAATATTAAAAAAGTGGCAGTTAGTATTTCCCCGTTGAGATTTTGGCCTGGCAAATGAAATGTAACCAGTTCATCAATACTCCTCGTTCCCAGCCCTTGTCATCAGTGGAGCATGGGGTTTAAGTATTCCTGGATATACAACAAATGGTGCTTTGGGAAAAGTTTTGTGATATGTAAGCACATTTACTGTATGCAGTGTACATCGCACCATACTCCATGCCCTGAGGTTGGTTGGATCTTGGGTTAAAAAAAACAGTGGATGAAGCCACAAAAGTACGTGTGGTGGTGGACCTCCTGGATGGTCAATGGGTGGTTGAGATGAAGCGCACTAGTTGACCAAATCAAATCAAAATTTTCATCATGTTTGACTTCCTCCCACAATGATTAAGCGCACCATGCTGGAGCACTACCTAATGGCTGGGCGTAAAGAATATGAGGAAATTCAGTCCTTTGAGATGTAGCGCTTTACGCTCATGCTGGACCTGTGCACGGGCGAAGCAATCACTGTACTCACCCCACCCACAGTGGTTGCAGAAGATTTGACCCAAATCCCCCACACCATTCTTGTGTTAGTTGATGGGCAAGAATCCCACCCGTTCCATGTCACCATGGATAGCGCGCCCCCCATCTACACCTTTGCTGTGCTTTTGGCCACAAGGCCCACACCTACCCCACCAAGGAGGGCATTGCACAAACAGAAATTATACCAGAGTCAATGAGCTGTGCAGACGCCCATTATGAACTGGCCATAGACACCAACGCTGCCTTCCCATGGGGTGTGCAGGGGTGCTACATTCAAGTCAAACCTGTGTCCCTGAAGGAGCCTAAGAAGACCAAGAAGGCTCTCAGGGCAGCAGCCAAGGCGGCGGCCATGGCCACATCCATGATCCCGCCTGCCCAGCTCCAGGATGACATTGAGTCATCCGCTGCAGAAGTAGCCCGCAAATCCGTCCACAAATCAGATTGGGCTGACCAGCCTGATGACCCAACGGGTGAATCAGATACGCCTGACCAATGGTACCAAGCTTAAACAAAACCGATTCACCCACCAATTTCCCTACCAATTTTTCGCTGACCTGCGATGATGCACCGCAAGAACACAGCAATGCATTGTCTCAAAAAAAAGCTGGAAAAAAGAAAAACAAAACCACACCTACATCCAGAGTAACGTCAACCCTTATGCAGTCATATGAAGGTCCAGCGATGAGTTCAAGGACCCTCGCCTCTGAGAAAGTGGCTAAGGGAGGCCAAGGGGGCCTTTTCCCTTGTACCTAAGATGCGATGGGGGGAGCCTTCACAATAGGGACGTTGAAATTGCTGGACTCAAGGCTTCTCCATCCCAGGCTAGTAAACTGAGTTCGAAAAAAATAATTTACCTGTGGACAACCTGTCCATTCAGGAAACCCACTATCCATATGGTGCTGAGGACACATAGGCAACCATGCTCCTCCCTTCCCTTCCCTTTTGGTCGTCGCACTGTGGGGTGCTTGTATGAGCAACCTGTTTTTTTAGAACTATTTCTTTAGATTCATAACTTAGAAGCTGTGTACTTGTGTCCTTTTTGTGGGATGATGAGGTGCACGCTGTCATTAATGTGTATGCCTCAACCTGTACATGCGCTCGTCAGGAATTCTTCTTAGCCATTACTTCCCTCCTGCTTTCCCCTGACTCATTTGTGGTGGGCGAAATGAACTGCTGGGCCTACCCAGCCACCAAACGCTGGCCTTCAGCGCCTGCCCCCCCACAGGGGCACATAGAACTACACGTTCTAAAAGCCACTTTGGGGCTGTTTGATACCCTACCTAAAATGCACGCTGCTCCCCAACATGTCTCATCCCCATGTGCACAATGGTCAGCTGAGGTTAATGTCCTGCATTGACCTTATTCTTGCCCCATTAAAATTTTAGTCTCAGGTTACACACTTTACAACAATGAAACTCAATTTATCTGATCACAGGTTGGTGTCAATTTCCTTCTCTTTATTGCACCCAGTGGCACAGATGCTGAAGTGGCGAAAACTCTGCCCAGACAAGATCACGTCTCCCAGGTTCTCCTCATGGGCGGACACCAAAACCTCAGCACTGAGGTTTACCACACCGTTCTGTTCAGACCCACTACTAACCTAGTCAAATTTCAAAGTGAACATCATCCACCAGGCATGCCACATTTCATCACATCACTCTCAGGATGCCTCAGTGATCATTGTCAGATTCTGTGGCTGACTCAAAAATAAACCCTTTGACAACCTACAGAGTGGGCCAATTTACCTCCTAGTGCTTGAACTAATAATCTAATTAAAACCTATTGCAATAACATGGCTTGGGACAATTATTGAAATGTGGATTTAATTATATTATTAAAGCTCAGGCTGATTATCCCCACACATTTAGGCTAACCTTATCTGTAACTACTCATCCAGGCCAATAAACTCAACAATAAATAATTAATTTCTCTATTGGTAGCTCAGGCCAAATACATTCGCACAGTTGGGCCAATTATTGCTCCAAACCTCAGCAACTAGTCCCAATTAATAGGGACTAATATTAAGAAATCCGTATACAAATCATTTGGGACTGACCCAAAGTTAACGTTTAAAATCACATGTACAATTGAACAAACAAAAAACATAATCAATTTTCCACCTTAGGGCACATTTGTATGTTAATATGCATAATTGGCATGATAGCAATTGCACATGGATCACCCAAATGGGAGTACCTAGTGCTATTGAGAGGGCCAGTTGAAATCCCAATTAGGGAGTCATTTACATCAGCCATATGATGAAAAATATATTTGGAGCTGGTTAAAATAATTTTTGTATGTTGATACATGTAACCAGCATGATAGCACTTGCACAAAGACTTCCTGAATGGGAGTACCTAGTGCTATTAAAAGAGGCCTGCTGATATCCTGATTTAGGATATGTCATTTATTTTAATTGACCACAAAATCTCCCAGAATTTGTATTTTGTCAGCAGCATGACAAAACTCATTTTGAGATGATCCTAGGACCATTTTGCACGCTTGTTGTTGTGATTTTTGTCCTTGAAATCCTCCTAAATATGAGAGTTTTTGCCACCAATAAACCTAACAATAGGTCTCAGTCATATCAGTTCAAGGGCCAAACTGAGGTGGTAAAATATCTGATGAGATTGTGTGCTCAAATGTGGCCAGGAGCTGCCCTAGAGGTATAAATACTGGCGCCTGGCCTAATGAATGATTAACAGATAATCTAGTTTTAAATAAAGTCTATTTTATTATATCTTCGTTTAATTTGTATCTTAAGTCGCTTTTGGAGAGTGTCAGCAAGCTGGTATCAGAGGACCACAGCTTGCAACTTTGCCTGCCTCAGCTGAAGTTTCTCAATTATAATGGGAAAATCAAACCCAAAATTGGCCAGAAAAGTCAGAGCCATTTAAGTATGCTTAGTGTGTTTCTGAACGGGCCTAAAACTGTAAGCAACTGGCAAAATTGAGGATTCACCAGCTTAACTTCAGTCTGATTTTATGTGCAGGAATTATCTAATTAAGCGAGCAATCCTCGAATTTTGACAGTCATTTTGCACATGCTTACAGAAGTGGACCACCTTGAATATAATGTCCCTGCTGCAGGCTACATACCATCTTGGGGTCTCAAGTGGGCAAAGGTGTCCACTCGCCTCAACGCACTGGTAAGGCGATACAAACATCGTGTTTGTGTGTAGTATAAGGCAAAAAAATAATGGTAGGTGACACGTGCTCCACTTAATTTTTCTGAAAATTCTCTACACCACAACAGAGCTTGGCCTTCACACAGATGAGGTTCCAGACCACTCCATTGCAGATACTCCAGCCAAAGTGGCAATCAAAGCTAAAAATCATTACTCCAAATTGTATCACTTTAATCCTGTTGAACCAGCTGAAGTTGCTGATTTCTTGAGAGTGCACATTTCTGCACCATTTCCTGTTATCCAGTTTTGATGAATTTAATTTCTTGGGATAAACTACGGTCTGCCTTTGCAGTGCACTG